>HE670845.1:0-23710 GCA_000313835.2 Heliconius melpomene melpomene | reverse complement strand
CTATACCATCATTGTAGTACAGTAAAACCGTCTAAAACACTACCACACAGCATTTACCAAGATAATCACAGCTCCTCGACTGCACTAGGGCTGGGGTAGGGCTGCGAGGGCCCTTCATGCAATAACAGAGGTGCCTCCGACTCCCCTTGTCATTTCATATTTTGTTATTTGTTTCTGTTGATTTGTGGGTAAATAATGGTGATGTTACTTTTAGTTAGAGTAAATATTGTTTTTATTTTATTTTTTAGCTTCACGCTTTGTCAATCAAATTACGAGATATGCGGAGGGAACCTGGGGACATAGGCTTAAGACACTCCGTTTCCTTTCAGACATTGCGGTCCCCACTTTCCTCAGAATTCTGGAAACATTGAATGGTAAAACTCAACGACACGGCACCAGAACGAGAAAATGAAATTCTGCCGCTGCTCTTCGATTAGATCAGGGTATTATGATAAAAATATTTATATATTAAAATATTTTAAAAATATTATGTGTACAATATGCGCTTATATTTATTGCTTCAATATGTATCTCCACTACTCGTAAGTGAAGTTAAATATTAGTGTCCTAGGTAATATTTTTGATATATTTTATTTTTATAAAATTCAAATTTATTTTTTGATGCCAGTCGTGTCGTAGCATGCCACTGTAAAAACGAAAAAAATACGTTCTTAAAATCATCATTATTATTACTTTTTTTTCAGTTTCACGCTGTATCCCTGACAGCAGGGTAGGCAGAGGGAACCTAGCAAGACACTCCATTGCCCACTTTCTGCAGGAATCTACAGTCATTGCATGTTGAATGTCGGAATTCAACGCCACTCTTTACATCGACACCAGAGCAAAATAAAGAAAATAATAAATATTTAATTTTCTCAAGTGGGAATGGAACCCACAACCTGTCGCGTTACAGTCACCGCTTGTCCACGACTGGCCTCAAGTTTAATTTATGATAGAAAACCTTTTATCATTTTCTCCGCCTTTTTTTATAACTTGAACAACATATAAACTCTAATGCGTCCAAAGCAGACAATTAAGCCACTAAATCGGGCAGTTACAGAGTACAGCCGCACTAGAGCAACTTGCAACCTTGTAGTCCAAGTGCTGTCGTTTATTAAATGATACTTGATAATAGTAATAAACCAGCTTCAATAACCATCTATATTTAATAGTTAAGCATAAAATATATTAAAGAAGAGGTCGTCGTAGCGAAGAGGTACAAGCGAGTGGCACTAAACCTAACGGTTGTGGATTCGATTCTCATCTAGAGTAATATTTAATATTTACATTTCTTTGCTGTAGTAACAGTGAAGGGAAGGAGTCCCTTAACACTATGTTCCCACATTTCTTCTGCTTACCTGTGCGCGATACAGCGTGAAAAAAATCCATATTACCACTTTTTTCACTTTCTGTCCAATTTTTAGGTCTTTACGCGTTGAGTGGCGGAACTCTTAGACATGCTTTGTTACCAAAGCGATGAAATAAGTATAATTAATTTCCCTGAGCTCTCTCACTCGATTCCCTAATCGAGTCCGCAACCGTCTAGTTAGAATTAAAAGCCGTACCACTATGCAAAGACGGCCTTAACACAATCTATAATATATATTTGTACCACACCCATTTATTCAGTAGCGTTCAAACTACATCTGGCCTCTAAGTCAGTTAAGTTAGGCAGTTATAGTATTACACGTCCTAGAGGGGCAGTTTGACAGTAACTAGGAATTTAGTACGGTTTAACTTGTTGCATATTGAAATTTCGTGGTATATACATCTGTATTTACAAAAATGTAAAATAATATTATAAAGCTGAAAATTTTATTTGTTTTACAAATAGTTTTTTGATTATTATCCATAGAAAAAAATTGAGTCCGTCGTGGCCCAGGGGCGCCAGTGTGACTGTAAACGCAACGGTTGTTTGTACGTCTCCCACTGGTGGGAAGGAAATATTTGATATTTTCATTTCTTCGTTCTGGTCTGTTACCAAAAAGCAAAGCGCTGTACTTTGTTAAGTTTACCCTTCAACACAATATGCCTTGAAAATTCGGGAGAAGGTAGGGAAGGGAGTGTCTTAACACCTAGTTCCCTCTGCTTACCCTGCAATATACAGTGAGGAGCAAAAAAAAAAATCCAAAAACGTAGGTACGTGTCGTGGCGCCACGGCAGTGTCTGACTTCAAGGCACTGGACAGTTGTAAGTTCGATGCCCACTCAGAGGGGTTAGTAATTTTCATTTCCTCGCTTCCATCTCGCATACGTAACAGCAAAAACTGGGCGAGAAGTGTTGTCAGGCACGTTGTGTTTTAACACTAAGCTCTACCCTGCTATATGTAAGATGCAGGGCGAAACTAAACAAATATATTCAAAATCTGTATAATAGCTTCCCAGCTGCTAAGTATTATCTTCCACATAATACTTAAAAGCTAGGGTTTAAAAATAAATTAAGAAAAAAAGGCGAAACCATAAAGCCTAATCCGGAAAAGAGCGCTCTTCTTCTACTCAAGACGTTAAAAAGTTGTTAAATCTTAAACTTTATGTAAAGCACTGGGTTTGAATTAAAAATATACTTAAAGTATGTAGAACTTGACCAACTTTACAGAATACAGCGGAGTAAAGCTCAACGAGCTCTAATATGTATGAAATTGTCTTTGTGTTGACATTTTTTTTCAGCAGCGGTTTATACAGCTTACAACTTAGTGTTTAGACACTTCATTCTCCGCATTCAGTGCAGTGCAGTTCAGTCCGCGTTCAGACATTATAAATTGAGTGACGAAATTTAACGCCGCGATTTATGTATCAAACCTAAAGAAATTGAATAATTAAATTTAAATTTAATCACTGCCCGGATGGATTTAAAATCAACAACCATCACGTTTACGTTTGACCTTAATGACCTAAGGTAAATAATTATAATATAATTACTTTCATCACCCCAACGCACGGCCTTGAGTTTTGCCACTAAATAAACTAAATAAACAGCCAAGTTTCGTACAAATAATCTAAAATATAATATAGAAGCCGAGCATCGAGTAAATAAACGGAGCTGTAACCGACGAAGCAATAATTGTGAATCAAAGGGGAGCAATATGTCCAAAATAAGTGGCAGCGCCGCTATAACGACGATCGTTTAACTTTGATTGGTCGCCGCCGCTGAAACACACCATTTTTCAACTTCCTGCGCAAAAATCTAAATGATTTATTGACATACGTATGTATGTATTTATAAGCCTATGGGATGAATGATTTGTACGAATTGTCTTTTTTTTTGTGAGTTAGATGGGATGATTATTTTTGTTGTGATTGTTGTTAAGCTTTTAACTATATACCGCGTATGTAGAGAAAACTTTGTTATCATTTTTCCGACTTAATAATCAAACTGAGGAAATTAAAATATTTCATTCCTCTGAGTGGGAATCGAACCCACCATCAGCTACACCACGAAGGCTTTAACTTAAACAACATCCCTATAATCTTAAAATTGTAGCTCTTACTTACGAGTATATACAATGAAATGGTTAAAAAATATATATTTTTAGTGTAAATGCATACATACATGCGGGAAGATAAACAAAAATTTTGGTAAAACTTTAAAATGACACATTGTTTATCGCGTTTCCGCAAATGAAGAAAAATAAAAACTCGTGTAAAAGTTTTAACATGTATAACCGCAAGTGCGACACAGTCATAGACAGACTGTGAATATAAACGAGCGTTATATTTGTATATATTTATCTTCATCTAGGTTCAGGAAATCAGTCGAGTTTTTGAAATATTACTTGTTGAGCGGCGGAACTCAACGCCGCAATGTGTCTACCAAATCGGGGAAACGAAAATATATATTTTATACATTATGTTTTTATTTTTATTTTGAGACCAGTCGCGGCGCAAAGGTACAAGCAGGCGACTAGAAATGCGACAGGTTGTAAATTCTTATCCTATATCTTATAAAACAAAGTCGCTTTTCGTGTCTGTCTGTTGTTTCTAACTCTTCTTCTTCTAAACCACCCAACAGATTTTGATGCGATTTTCACCATTAGGTCGAGTATTTTTCGTAGAAGGTTTATATATAGTTTATTATTTGTACATTCTTATGTAAATTAACATAAAGACGATAAATGTGTATAAAGTCCTACCCGTTGAGACACTTTCGCGCATGCGCTGCTTTAATGGTAAGTACTACATGAAAATAAAGTACTGAAGTATTGTTCCTCTTAATAAGATCTACAAAAAAGTCCGCGACGGCATATTCGTATCTTTTAAGAATAACGTGTAGTGATCATTTTTCTGTCTAAAAATAATAATTTCAATATATTTTTTATTGTGAGTTATATTTTTCTATAATGGTATTAATCCTTATCCTTTAAAATACTTTATTAATTTTCTACGTTAAACGAAGATAAAATTTGCTTTTTACACTATTTCGAAATTGCGAATAGTTTTACAGAAAAACGCATTTAATTGTTGACACATCACGCCGTTTACACGTCACCTGTATGTTACTCAAGTTTCACTTATCCCTTACTCTCAGCATATAAATAAGTATATTAGTTACGTTGGCCATTTAATTTAGATCAAAATTGTCTTTTACTATTTTTCATTTTAATAAGTACTTTAGAAGTTTTACAATATCAAAAAATCCTTGCTGCGAAACGGCTCGCCACTCGCCATACGTCCGCCGCGCCCGCCTGCGTTACACGCATCGGTGGTTCAGTGGTAGAATGCAAGCCTGCCACGCGGGCGGCCTGGGTTTGATTCCCGGCCGATGCATTCTATTTAATTTTCCTCACAGGCAGCCACGTAGTGCTTTCTTTTTATCAGGGACAGAATACTCTCTTCAGCATTAACCACAAGCTCGAAAAAAAACCTGCCTTTATAGCAACGAAGATTTAGATGCGTTTGCACGTATTGGATAGTTCGAGTTGAATGTATTATTTCAGCGCGATATATTTGGTTTCATATTTTTTGTAGTAGGTAGGTTTTTGTTTATAATTTCTTTCATTTAAAAATAGTCATTTAACTATCTAAAAATAGTCATTTAAATATATTTTGATAAGTACTTGAAAAGATTAATAGCACAGATTTAAAATTACGGTACTTACTAAAAAATCCTTGTTGTGTAAAACAATTGGAAAATCCTTATTGAAACTACGAAAATGTGGGTTGCATTAGGGTTTAATTAATTTTCACATTATCTTAATTGCTTTGCAAACATACATTATATGAATAATCCAGGAGTAAAAGCGGGCGAAGCCGCAAGAGGGTCGCTAGTATTTAATATTTTCATTTCTTTGCTCGGGTAACGAAGCAAAGCGCGACGTTTAGTTCTGCCATTCAATGATTGCATTGATTTGCAGAATTAAGTGGATCGTGGGCAATGGAAGTCTTAATGGGAACAAAATATTTTGATACCAGGGTGCGAGTTACAGCGATAATTCTTTAGCGTATAGAGAGAGGCATGAAATCTGTTTTATAAACTATATTAAATATTTGCTATTTAATTTAGCACTTACTTCTAATTGCACCAAACATATATAAGAGCTGGAATAGGAGCGAAAACTTACCTGAAACAAAAACAAAACATTAATAAATAGAGAATTCAGTAAGTTGATGTAAATCATATATAACCTAATAAATGAGCCATACAAGAGTTAAAAATAGCGGCACGTAAATCTCTGCTTCTGACTTCGTCGTTAATACGAGTACGTCGAAGTCGTATTTAAAGCTTTTTTCGTTGCAGCTTTATGCATGGCATCGGCCCGTGGCGTGAGGCCATGGTGTACGGCCACACGCCACGGGCCTCGTGGAAGGCCGCCAGGTTCGCGGAATACGACATATTTTCTCCTGCTGGCCTAAATACATTTGCTTTCGTTAATTGTTATATTTAAAATTTAAACATTGTCTCTAATTCCCAATTAAATCTACATTTGAAAAACTTTTCGTATATCTAATTACATTGTTCAAAAACCGCCTGCTTAACACATTTTGAACAATTTCCCTACAATCTCTAATATCAGCGTTAAAAAACCGCCCGTCTATCCAAAGCACCCGCATCGTTTGTCACACTCGCAATTAAAGCGGCTGAGTGGCGGATTGTCGCGGAGAAATGTTTTGTTACCGCCCTTACTGTGGTACTGTACTGCCGGAGGTGCTGGAGTTTCAGATTTCATGCCTCTCTCTATGTGTTGGAGAACTGGATCATGTTAAATCAGCAGTTAGTTTCTAGATTTATGGAGGTGTGTGAGTCAGATGAGTGATTTATCACTGTGTTTTATAGGGTCCTAAATTGTACATAGCTGAGGAAAAAATGTATTCTAGGAATACAAAATAATTTTGTCGTAATAACGGTGTGTGACTAGTGACTAGTGGGCAATTACATAAACGCGATAAGTTGTGAGTTCCTTTCCTAATCAAGAAAATGAAATATTTAATGTTTTTATTTCTCCGTTCTGGTCACCGTTGAATTTTCGCCACTATACACACAATACCTCTAGAATTCGCGAATATTTCGGAATGGAAGTGTTCTAATAAAAAACCGAGTGAATAAACACTAGGTTCCCACGTTCCCACTGTCTATCCTACAATGTGCGGAATATACCGCGAAGCTATAAAAAAATATGTGAAAGTTTTGATTTCATTTTGACATACCCTCAAACAAACCGCTACCACTTTTCAGTAGTCCCAGAGTAACAAATAATAAATTACATTACATTTTAACCCAATTATTCACCATAAATGATTTTGAACAGTCAACTATATAAAAATTAGACAAATTAATATTCCCTGATGTATCAATGTGAACTGTTATGCATTTATAATTTTAATAAAATATCGTAAGATATATAAATTTTATATTGGTCAGTTCGTGGAGAACGGAGTGTCTTACCTCTGCTTCCCCGCTATATTATATTATGATGGTAAATAAATCAGCTCCACGCTGTATTACGCATTTAGCAGCGATACTAGTGTTAAGACACTCCGTTCTCCACTTTCCGCCAATTTTTTCGAGGCATTGCATAAGGAATGGCGCAACCCAGCGCCGCGCTTTCTCTTCTCATTTACTTCGTTCCTGACTTTCCACCCTACACTATACTTCCACAATACAATAATCAACAAGAGATGATTACAGCCTCACAAATAAGTCATCCCATTAAAGCCAACATAAAAAAACACAACAGAAAATAAATGAACGGAAGAAATAGGAAAATTTTCCGTTGGTTTACAACAATAGTACTAAATGATACATTATTCAAGATTAAAAACTAATAATTTTAATCAAGCAACGATTACGACACGCTACAAGGGGCAAGAGCAATCTGCGGGACCCTCGCCTTTGTAACCTAAGGGATACTCATTTTGTGTTAATTTATGAACACCCTATATATTAAGTGAATGCGAGCTGCATACAAAAAAGCATTTATTATTTATCGTCTTTTTGATCTTTTAGGGTTGTTTTGGCGTGAGTGAAATATCACTATGGTTTTGTTATTATATTATGTATTTTTTAGTCATATATCGGCTATCAAACTGGCTGTGGGTTCAATATGATGAGGCATTTTTTTATATGGTTATGTTTTTTAATCTTTTTACGCCTTACGCTGTATCTCATACATAACAGGGTAGATATACGGAACTTAATATTAAGACTCGTTCTTCCCAACGTACCGCCCAATTTTCAAGACATTATGAACTCAACAATGTGCTTTATCTTGTTATTTTGTAGAGCCAAGAAGTAAAAATGTTTCGTTTCCTGAGTGAGAATCAAACGTCGATAGTCAATAGTATTTTTTTTAGTTTAATCCCGCACAAATCAGGATAGGCAGAGGGAAGCTGGAAAACTAGTGTCAAGACATATTACGTTCCCATCACCACACATCTATTTCCCCCTTTCCTAGCTATTCTGGAGGTTGTCCATGTTAAGTGGCGGAACTTATTATCAGAACGAGAAAATGAAAATATTATATATTTAATTCCCTTGAATGGGAGTCGAACCCACGAACTTATGCTCCTGTGCCACGACTGGCTTCACTGCCTAATTATCAATATGTTAGATATAAATACTATTTGGTTTGTTTTCATCTTAAAGTACATTACAGATTAATACAGTGCAGCCAAAAGAGAATTGTTTTATACAGGAGTAAGGTCACGTACACAGCATTAGAGCTCCCTGAGACCATTTATGAAAAGGATGATCATCTTAGGAACGGAAGAGTTCTACCTACTGCTTTTATAGTGTTAACGTCTCCGTTCTACGGGTCAACGAATATATTAATAAAAACTCTCCTCCGAATCATTAACGAATATGTGTAAGTGTTATAACTCTGAACAATTGATATTATTGAACGCGCCAATCCTGCGCAAAGCAGATAAGCAGAGGAAATCTGGGTAGCTAGTGTTAAGACAATCCGTTCCCGTAAAGACACTTTCGATTCCCACTTGGCGCTAAAACGTAGCTACCAAAGCGACGATATTAAAATATAAAATAATATAATCCTCAGTAAGAATCGAACCCATAACCGTTTACAGTTGTACCTTTGTGCCCTTGCGCCACGACTACCTTAACTACTGCTTCGAATTTAAATTATGTTAGTTTCGTATTGCATCACATGTCGATGTGGTATTTTTAATTTTCCTCATCTCCATTTTACCGAACAGGCGAAGCCACATAAAAATTTTGTAATAAATTGCTATATTCACATATATCTATAGATATTTTACCTTTTATTTATAGAATTTTTCATAAAAGTTTCTCGAAATACGAAGTAAAAATTAACTCCAAGTTGGCGCTACTCCAGATACACGATACACCTACTGAATAACTTGAAATTGTATTTACCAAAGAAAACAAAACAAAAAAACGACTTCATAAACTTAATTAATATATTTATTTTTTTTAGTAAAAATTCTGGGATAAGCTCCAAATTATTGTGGGGTGGGCACGGACCACTCTGCACCCCCCACCCCCACCCCCCCCCATTCCTACGTCGCACGATGACTTATCAAACCATCTTATTGAGCAAGATTTAAGCGACTTAGAAGTAACGACTGCAAATGACCGTCTACCATTTCTCTATATTAAGCCTCCCGTTGCGCCTGCCGGCTGCATTGCAATGCTATTTATTTCTATTTGTAAAATCCGATTTAAACGTTATCCTTCGATTACATGCTTATTGGCTTTATCCGTTATGTGGACTATGACAGGTTCGATTACCACGTCGTGTAATTTGAGTAATCCACATTTGAGTAATCCGTATATATAAAACCAGCCAGTCGTGGTGCAAGAGCAAGTGCGACTATTAATGCGACGGGTAGACTCACTTGCCACTTGGAAAATTGGATATTTAATATTTTTATTCCGTCGCTTTGATAACGAGGCAAAGCGCGGTGATAAGTTCCGCCACTTAACCCGCAATGCCTCCAGAACTTGGCGGAAGGTGAAGAACTTTTTTCTTAACACTAAGCTCCCAGGTTCCCTTTGCCTGCCCTGCCGTGTGCGGGATACATAAAATATTAAGTGATACTAAAAAGAACTTGTAGTTCTCCACAAAATAAAACATCTTGTTTTAATTTTAAAAAATCGATCTAAATTCATTGAAAATAATGAATTATAATATAGACTACGTTACAACGACTACAAAATAAAGAACATATTTATTTTCCTACAATATAATGGAAGTAATTGATTGTTCAACTAACGGACTTGTTTACCAACATACCCACTTGCCGTCGCTACTCGCTACTCCCACGAAAGCATACAAACATACACTAACAATATATAAATGCACTAGCTTCCTCTACTTTGAGGCCAGTCGTGGCGCAGAGGCACAAGCGTGCGTTCATTATGGGGAACGGGACTTCCGTTCCTCACTTTCTTGGCACTACGTTCCCAAAAAAAGACTTCTTCAAGTATTTGCTCACATGGGCAATTAGTTACTTTAAATTGTATATGACACATAATACATTTAGCAGGTAAACTTCATGTAAGATAGACTTCCTCAATAAATGGATTATCTGACACATTTTTTTTCCTGTTTATATGAGCAGTTTCTCAGATTAGCGCGTTAAACCAATTAAAAGCTGTGTATTATTAGATATAGATGTAATTACCAATTGTACAGTTGTTATTGAATTATCTTAATTATTATTGATAAAGGCAATGTAAAGAGAGGACTCTAAGTTATCTTTTTTCTTATACCCTAAAAAACATAGAATTTCTATAAATAAATTCCAAAAGAAATATAATATGTGACGATCCAAAATAAATGTTATACAAAATCTTGATTTCCAAATATTTTCCATATTTTCTTAAAAAAAGTTGAAACTGCAATAAAAAAACTTTTCTCGGCTTTTTCACACGAAAAAAGAGAAATGACGAATTTTTACAAATACTCAATCAACTTGTGGTAAAAAGTCGGTCAAATCAAATGCTATTGTAATTCTAAGCGGGGTAATTTCCACCTCTGTTGAAAGATTTACATTTATATGAAAAATCCCAAAGTCTACTGAAATGTCTTGGAAATTTTGCTTACAATATTTAAGAAAATTTCAAGACACACTTTAGATTCCAGAAGCTTGGATTTGGCGTTGAATTCTGCCACTCAACACGTTTTGTTTGAAAATGCCACTTATTGTTTCGGAAATTGGCGGTTCGTGAGCAATAGTGTCTTATCACTAGGTTTTCCCTTTCTACACTGCTATAAGTGAAATACAGAGTGAAGCTACAAAAAACGAAGAAAAACAGGGAAGTAAAACAAAGCGATTATAATTATTTATCTCGTTCATTTCATTAAGATAAAGTTGTCTATATGCTTGTTATATTTATATATTTGTAGTTTTCCTTAATATTTATAACCGTCTTGTGGCGCACCAGCATATACATGCGGCTGTAATGCGACGATTGTAAGTTCGATTTCCACTCGGTGAAATAAAATCTTTAATATTGTCATTTCTTTGCTCTGACGAGGCACGGCGAGGCGTTGAGTTATGCCAATCACAACACACAATTTCTCGAAAACTCTGTGAAAAGTGATAGAACAGAAGTGCCTCAATGAAAACAGAGTGTCTCGGTTCGGTTCGGTTCGGTTCTTTATTTATGGCGCTTCGAGCGTGCCAGTTGAGCACTATTCACTTCGCCAATGTCACGTTGTATGGAGAACACACAAAGGAGGTTGTACGGTAAAAAAGAGATTATATTACACGATAGGAGAATGCATGTCAAAAAGAGTAAGAGAGTAAAAGAGTAAGTAAGAGTAGAGTGTCTCAACACTAACTTTCCCAGTTTCCTCCCTACCTTACTATGTGCGGAATACAACGTGAAGCAAAAAAAATATATATGTATATTTTACGTATCTTTCCAGCGTTTTCTTGTAAAAAACGTGTAGTTAAGCGTAAATAACAAGCTTAATATTGTACGGGAAACAAAGGCTGTTACTTCTAGTTAACATCTGTTAGGGTTAAAGGTACTTTATATGGGCACATCTGAATATAAACGTATAAAAATACATATTAAAACACTTTCTGGTGCAGTTACGTATATGACTTTACGTTGTAGATTCAAATCTACTAAAAATAATTAATTTACTTTGTAGCTTTACGCAGTATCCCATACATCTCAATGTGAGATGGCAGAGGGAACCTGGGAACATAGTGCTAAGCATTCCGTTCCCCACTTCCCGCCGAACTCTGGCGGTACTCAACACGCACGTTTCCTCGTTACTAGAGTGATGAAATGAAAATTCCTCCGAGTGTGAATCGAAAGTGCGAATGTTATACCCTTAGACCACGACAGCCATTATGCTCATGACAATATATTATTATATTTATGTAGATTATACCAAATTTTCTTCAGTAAAGTTGAAAAACAATAAAGCACTTGTTAGAGAGTTGTGAATGTGAGTCTTTAGAAACGAGGTAATTCTGGCGGCGTGGCGGCAACTTGTAGTAGTTTCCAAGAACAAATATATGAAACACTTTGTACCTGACTCTTTTGTGGTGCAGCTTCCTTCTTATAAGGTGTCTTATCTCATAGCAGTAATGGCTATAGTTATTTTTTAATTTTTCTCTTTCTTGCTTCTGAGGCTTACAGAGAGAGCCTACTGTTAAGACACTTTATTTTTAAAATTATGTGGAATGTAGTAGTAGTAGTATCTACTCCATTCCACATAATTTTAGCTTAAATCTTGAGACTCTGAATAATGTAAGAAGCGACGAGTCTCTACTATACGTATACTCAATATCTCAAAAATTGAGTGGAAAGTGGGAAAACTACAGTTTCCCTCTGCTTTCTTAATGCGGGATTCAGCGTGAAGTAAAATAAATTAAAACCTCACCACAAACAAAATATATACATCAAATAAAGCCACAGATTTTATAATTAAAAAGCAAAATGCCCAGCATCCAATCTGTGTCCTGTCTTCTCATAAACGGCCATTTTAAAACAGCCTGTATATCAGTCAGATAAGGACAATGTATATTAAATACATCCTGTATATACAGGATAGGACAAAAGAACTGGCCCTTTGTGTTTATGCCCTAATGATGTTTCTGTCATCCATATTGTATCCCCAATGTAAAATTCATAATTTCCATACGTTCCAGTGCCATATAAAAGGAAATAAATTTTACGCTTTTATTTGTGTAACAGAAAAGCGAATATTAAAAAGTATATGTGAAAAATATATGTTATCACCACTAAATATGCAATATTTATTTTATTTAATGTATTCATTCTAGAATGGGGTGGTGTACCTCTGAGTTTCTTTTGTCTTTGCGTTTCTCGCAATATATATAAAATGGTGAAAAAAAATCAATAATCTCATAGGCTTCTTCAAAATGTGTTATAATTCAAAAACGTCAAAAACTGCTCCAGATTTAGTTCATTGCAAAGTTCTCATAATTGTAAAGTTCAGTATAAGAGAAAAAGTTGCCCTCAACCAACGTACAAAATGAGAAGTCGAAGAGCGAAATGTGAGAAAAATATATTAGAAATCTGAGCCAAAGTTAACTATGTAAAAAGTTTTTCAGGATAAATATCCAGCATTTATTGTTTATCCAGATGAACTGACAAAATATTTTAAATTTATACATTCCTTCAAAAGCAACCTCAACCAGAAACAGTCAGGGCCTCTCCTAAAAGCCCATCCATGGCGCCTACTAGACTAAAATCATTAAATATTCCATACAAGCTTAGAAAAATATGTCATTAACTTCGAATGACAATTAATTTCATCGAAAGGTTGTAAGGGTGGAAAAGGTTAAACATCCCTAAGCTTATTTAGGTTAACCTGCACGTGTGCTGGAGGGCCATTAAATAATATACCATCTACATGCAACTACCCTTAGAGAGGGGTTGTAATTAGCTTTTTGTTTTGTTTTAAAATATTATTGCTATATGCCTCTACATATTCGGTTATTAAACTTTCGTAGCACGAGGGCAGGATTCGTGCATATGGTGTGGTACCATATGTTTTTCTGAAATGCATGGGGTTTTTTGCCGCTTTATTGTCTATCATAATTAAGAACATGTTTTGTCTCTTAAATATTTTTTTTACGTTCACGCTCAGAACAGAGAGACCTAAGAATAGTTTCTGCATTTACATTCAGAAATCAAAATTCGTATTTCATTTTTGATATCTGGATTTTTATAGAGAATTTTTTTAGCTTTATAGAGTAAGCAGAGGTAACCCGAGAATCTAGTGTTAAACACTCCGTTTTCATTAGGACTCCGACTGACTACCCCGCTAGAGATAAAGCGTGAAGTTAGGTTAACGTATCGCGTTTACAATCACACGCTCGTGCCCCTGTGCCAGCACTGGCGTCAGAGATTTGTTATAGTTCATAATACTGAAATTCATCAATTTAGGATTATACGTAAACTGTACAAATGATAGAGTAAGTCTAACGAGTATTCAATGGAAAGACGACACTGAGCGATGTTCTGCTGAGCATAATACGATATAGATATTTTCAATATAAAATATAAGTATAAGTATATGATATATTCACGCCCTGCACTCTTCAGTCCTGCACATGTGCTAGAGGGTCTCAGCATAACCCACACAGACGATTTCGGCGGATAGTGGTATATACATTTATATTTTATATGATATTTATTTGTTTATATTTATGTATTTATAAATTACTAGCGGACGCGCGCAGCTTCGCTAGCTTATTTAGGGGTGAATTCTAATAAACCATGAAACATGTGTTCAATGAAATATTTTTAAGAGTCTAAATTTCAAATTTTATAAAAATCGGTGGCGATTTAAGATTTTTCCATACAAACTTTCAACCCCTTATTTTCACCCTTAGGGGGTGAATTCTAGAAAATCATGAAACACATGTACAATTAAATATTTTTAAGAGTCTAAATATCAAATTTAATAAAAATCGGTGGCGATTTAAGAATTTTTCCATACAAACTTTCAACCCCTTATTTGCACCCTTAGGGGGAGAATTCTAGAAAACGACGAAACACGTGTTTTTACACACATTAAATATTTTTAAAAATCTAAATTTCAATTTTTATTAAAATCGGTGCCGATTTAAATTTTTTTCCATACAAACTTTGAACCCCTATTTCACCCCTTTAGGGTTAAAATTTTTCAAAATCCCTTCTTAGTGGATGTCCAGATTACGAAAATAAACATCTGTCCAAATTTCACGTTTCTATCATCAGCGGTTACGGCTGTGCGTGCGTTTTACCTCAGTCAGTGAGGACAAGTCCTTTTATATATATAGATTATATACCCTCTTATAGGCAAAAGAAAAGCTTAGAAAATAATCGAAGTAACCATGAGGACAACCTATTGCTAAGCCTTAATCTTAGCAATTTAAGATTATGCGTAAACCGTAATGGAAACCGTAAGTATTAAACGAGAAAACCGACACTGAGTGATGTACTGTGAGCTATACAATACTATGCTATACTATACAAAGCTATAGAATACTATACGATACGATTGTGACAGAACAGCGCATTTCAATTTGGGGAAACCGCGAGTCTAAGAGACACCGGGATTAACGACACCCCGTATTGTGGAATCGTTGGTGTGGATATGGCTTTTTTTATTAATAAAAAAAAATGAAAAGTCTAAATTAGTGTGCACAATCCTATGACGGTTGTGGGTTCGATATTTGTTATTTATAGAAGTGTTTATATTTTTTTGTCTTAGGGCTCCGCCATTTATTTAGAGCTAGCCACAACAATCTCAAATTCGAAATAAATACCAATTATTTAAAATTATTATAACGTTATTGATAAGCTGCAAAGCATCTACCAGTTAGCACGACGACTGGGGGTTCAAATCCCACCCGGGGAAACGAGTTATTTTTAATTCCTCGTTCTGATGACAAGACAGATGATAGCAGAATTCAACGCCTGTCTACAGAATTCTCAGGTGCGTAGAGAACGGAATGTTTCACATTAGGTTCCCTCTGCTTATCCCGCATATTGGGGAACCTAATATTATCAGAGAACTTAATGTTAATGCTATAAAATATATGACACGTCCCATCCACCTTTCGTGAATCACCATTTCTGTACACTCTTGATATGTTAATTCGTTCACTGAATAAATAATTCATTCGTTAAGACGTATCGCTCAGCGACATTGTTATTCTCTATTAAATATTTTCAATTATTGTTCTTATTACTTTCATTATAAAGTTGAAACTTCCTTGAAATTATTAGGCATTAACAGTAATGAAACAATGATTTATATCGAATCTAATATTACTACGATCTCGATATTCGTTAGCGAATACGTATTAACGTACGGAATGTTTCGTTAAATATTTATATATTTAAACTAGGTAACATCCGTAATTTTGTTTGCGTGGACTTAAAAAAGTATAAAAACTTTTTTTTTTCTGGCTTCACGCTCTATCCCGCATATAGCAGGATAAGGAGAGAGAAACTGGGCACCACTTTCCATAAAACTCTGGAGGCACTGCATATTGATTATCGGAACCCAACTCTATGCTTTGCCTCGGCTCTAGAGCGAGGAAATGAAAATTAAATATTCCATGTTATCAAATGAGAATCGAACCCATAGCCTGTCGCATATACCGTCCGCCCTCACCGATCTCCGTTTCCGTTCTGCGTTTTGGTTAACGTTTTAAGTAAAATTGATAAATATCTAACGCAACCGACCCGTAGTAGAAACTCGTAAATGAATAATATTCGGCGGGATCGTCATGTTTTGTGCTGATACCGCAATTTGAAGGTAGTCTGATTTTAAATGGATTGTCTCTTGAAATTAATTTCAAACATCCAAAATGAGAGGAGGGAATATTACATTTTATGGATTACGCTTATCATCTGTTATCGATGTCGCAGCTTAATTGGATAATACTTATAAACTTGGGTAGTAGTAATAGGTTCAAAACCATTCAGTGTATTAAAATCATAAATAAATCAGTTTTTTTTTTAAAAAAAAAAAACAAAACGCGATATACGACCTCACAAACTACAGTAAAGGATGTATTTATAAATCGCTCACAACTCTAAGATTGATCTTAAAAACGATTTTAAGATCCCGTCTTCATTCATTCCTATATTTTTTATAATGTATGAATGAAATTGGCATGTCAAAATCGACCTCAGAGTTGAAATTGAAAAATAATAATAATTGATGCAATCCCCCTAACCAGAATTGAATCCATAACTGTCACGTTTACAGTCAGACAACATTAGCTTAAATTTTTAAAAAAAGTAAAAGAAAAGATTTAGTAACAATTTTAAAAAAGATTACATTCTTTCAACCTTTAACCGCGAAGCAAAGAGGGCTGAGGTGACATATAGCAGCGCACTCCGCACCGACAGTGACGGAGAGCGCTACACGCCGCCCATTTTGTAACTTACCTATACGAAAATATGCTTTAGGCAATTTTGGATTTAATACATTTTGTTTGGTTTTAATTAAGTGGTAGGATAAATTTAATAATTTAGAATGAATACATGTATGTGATAAGAAAAATGTTATAAGTGTATATTTTCTTAGCATCTCGCTGTATTTCGAACGTAATATATTATGTACGTAAGTTAAATTCAAAGTACGTTTTACTATACTAATTTTAGTGATGGAAATGACAACGAAGTGTCTAAACTCTATATCAATTTGCCTATCAATGAGAAAAAAAATATATTTAAGAAGATCTAAGAAAAAGACTTGGGTTCTCCTCTTAAATCAACGAGTTTTTCAAAACTAAGGAAAAGCAAATAAAAACATTACTTACACCTACTCAGTTCAAAATCTAACACCAAAACCAGATACCCATACATTACCTAAGGACCTACTCCAAAGCCGGCTACCAATTAACGGTGCGTCTGTAGATCACGCTGTGATAATAGCAATCGTTGCCAGCTTTGATAATTAATCCCATCTAATGTACTACTGCCTGGATAGTATTAACAGATTATAGTTACAACACTAAGTCAAAGTTCCTCTCGAATGTAAACACCACAGGTTCCATTCTCGCTCACTAGATGTCTGATAATATTTAATTTCCTCGTATGGAAATCGAACCCACAACCTATCTCTATCTAAACTTGTACAAGCAACTGCTCTATTAAATATCTATATATATAAAATCGAATGGTCACTCACTCATCACGAAATCTCAGAAACTACAAGTGCTAGGAATCTCAAATTTTGCATAGGAGTTACTTATAGGACGTAGGTGTTCGCTAAGACGGGAATTTGCAATATTCGACTTCTAAGGGGTGTTTTTGGGGTTGAAAGTTTGTATGAAACTTCGTTACTACAAATGCTAGAAGTCTCAAATTTTGCATAGACGTCACTAGGACGTAGTCATGGAGACAGAAATTAATAATAACGTAGTCCACGCAGGCGAAGCCGCGAGCGGGCCGCTAGTATTAAATAATTTTAAAAACATGTTGATATTTTATGAAAGCAATTGCTCATTTTCAAACATTTCAAAGTGCACACTAAGGAAATATTACTATTTTGTTCGCTCTCCAATCATACAAGTAAATAAACAACGACCAAATCGAGAGAAAATACGTCTCTAGAACGAAAACATTTGCTGTTTTTCTAAGGCTAGTCTATATATCTTTGTAATATATTTCATGTATTGAACGATTCGCTATTTCCGTCTACAATTTGTCAAGGAATTTCTTACCGGGTTTATAGTTGGAAAATGATATTTGGAAAAGTCATGCAATACTGACCATTGAACCAAAAAATCACACACTTAGTTTAAGGAATCAAAAGTGGTAAGTATTAAAATTTCAAGACTTTCTTCTGAAGGAACATAGAGTTCAGACAATCCGTTCCCCACTTTTTTTCCCTAAGACATTTTCAAGAGAGTGCAGCATGTAGAGTGGCACAACTAGACACCAAGCTTTCTCATGTTATCAGAGCGATAAAGTAAAAATAATTCATTGCCATGAGTAGAAATCGAACCCAAGACCGCCGCATTTATATGCAGACCGTGGTGCCACCATGACTTTACGAAAGTATCTTCAACTAAGTATTCTAAATATAAAGACATTCTTAGAATAATAAATCTTTAGTGAATGAACCAATTGTTCCATTCTAAAGTTATATATTAGAACGATCTCATAAACGACCTTATATTATGTAAATTTTATTATAGAATTACATTTCGGAGCGAGGTATGTTCAGTTTGGAAATTTGAATTTTTTTTCCTCTCGGTATTTGTAAATGGTCATTAACTCAGGCTCCATACAAATGGATTATTTCAATAATTCAAAAGCATGAAAGCGGATAATTTATCCGATGAACAATATTGACTTAATTCATAGGAGATAGCGGTTTTAGTTCTAATATTTTACTTATTTCATAGTACAATATTCGTTCATTCAAGCATATTATAAAACTTACGAGGGGTAGATGTGGTACTTTTAATATTTTACAAAATATATTTTAACTTATTGTTTCGCTTTATCACGCATATTGTTAAAAGAGAGAACCTAATGTCTCCCAACTCCACCTAAATTCGACACATTGCGAGTTGAATGGCGTAAATCAACGCCGTACTTTGAAAACCCTTGCATTTGCACGCATATGCTGCCTTACTACGCTACGATAGCTCAACTTTTTATAATACCAAATATGCAAACTACACAAATATCTTAAATTAAAGCCAAAAAAAATATTTTAAAAGTTGTTATATCGCTATACATTCTTGCCTTGAACAGTAAAATATTTGAGAGCGACGTATTTTTACGTCTTAGCCAGAAATTCTGCTCGACGGGACTGAAGGAATTTCTCATTGAACATCGCGGCACAAAGCGTCACGAAACACTCTGTTGCCGTTAAACGTACCGGTGAGTTTTAATATTAGCAACTGATGGTGGATGTCGATGCTTCTACCGAGTTCTGTGTTCACTCGGGATAAAGTTCAAGCTCTAAACTTCAATCAGTATTTTTTTTTTCAGATTTTTTTTGTATATCTATCTACAAAGGTCTACGTTAGTACCAAACATCAAGTTTCTAGGTCAAATGTAGTCTAGAAGTGCGTCAGGTTTTTGATGAGGTAATATAATATGAAGTGGAGATCGCGCTTAGGCAAGCGTAGTGTAGGACGCCCTGCAGCACGATGGACAGACGATTTAAAGAAGGTGGCTGGCACCGGATGGATGCGAGAAGCCCAAGACCGGGTTGGTTGGCGCTTGATGAGGGAGGCCTACGTTCAGCAGTGGACGGCGATAGGCCGACGAAAAAAAAATATAATATCAATAACCATTTGAATTAAATTGTTGTAATTTTATGTACACTACAGGCTAAGGCGTTTTGATAATATATAAAACTATAATGCTTAGACATATTTACTGTGATAAGTCATTAGTTTCTCTTTTTTATACTCATCTTTATGACGAAACCCTACAATTAAAATAAATAACCTAACTAGACTAGTACAAAAAAAATTATATCCCTTGACATTTTAATTGTAGATTATACATTTTTTGTCAAACATTATTACCCTTGTAATAAAAACAAAAGGTTTAATTTATCAGACGCATGTTCCAGTTTTTAGTTATACGAATGATATCCCTGAACACACGCTAAGCATTCCCAAAAGACCGTGAAAACACAGCTAGCTTCTATGAAACATTTATGAACGGGACTGTGCCCGTGACAAATGGCGGAGAGGAAAAGCGAATCGCAAGATACATAAAATATAAGGACATTAGAAAAATAGTGAGTGTTTTGATACCGGGAACGTGTTCTGGAGCAAAAAGAAATAAATAGACACGTTGATCTGTTTTCAGTTCTCCTCCATGTCGTCCGATTGGAAGACGGAGAGGTTATAAACTGATGACTCTACAAAAATTCAGTCTATGTGCTTTTTGTCCATATTTTTTTCTTTTTAGTAGAAAATAAGGAACGGGAGTGTCTAAATGGGAACGAAGTGTCTTACAGGTTAGATAAAGTAAATCACAAAATCTAATTTAATTTCATTTGAACATTCCCATCATTGGCACGAAGAAGAAGAAGACTAATAAAAAACAATTGAATTATGATCGCCATTATAATAAAATATGAAGCTTAATTACAATCTTACTTTCTAAAAGCATATTATTTACATCAAAGCATGTATAAATATTTTTAAATTTATCTTTATCTAATAACGCGGGAAAACAATATAAGTCGGTTTCATGACAAGCTTACAGGCACCTACAGCTTGAAAAGTTCTACAGGAGTGTAAAAGTGCACTAAAAAAGGGTTATTCGAAAATCAACCCTTCCGAGGGTGAAATGGGGTGTAAAAGTTTGTGAGAATCCCATTTCCGATACCATTTAAAAATGTCGTCTTTGTAAATAATGATGTATTTATAGAAAATATAAATTTTTTAGCTTCACTACATCTAGTTTTAAGTTTTTAACCCCATTCTGTTTTTTCCGCCAAATTTTGGAGACATTGCGAGTTGAGCGATGGAATTAACCGCTTTATTTGATATTTTCTAAATATATTTTATTTTAATTATATCACTTACACATATAAGCACGAACCTATACGAAATCCATTTATTGATTTATACCTTATTTAAAAGTACCTACGAGTATATTAACAATTATTTATATTAAAATATCAAATATAAATCGAACCTACGACCTAGCATAAGCCACGGTACTTAAGCACATGTTGCACAGCTCTAGAGCACAGTAGTCCTTACCGTAGCAAATTGGCTGTCCTCTTGATAGAACGACGTGTCAGTTAATAACGAGTACAATGGATAAAGTAATTTCCTTCGACACCGCAGCTAACTAAAATGAGGATAAATTGATATTCCTGTTTTATAATTGATTTTGTATGTTTGTTTTGCGTATTGAGTGACGTAGCAACGCCGCGGTTTGTCTTATTACAAGATCAAGGAAATGAGAATAGTTTATTTCTCCACTGCGCCAAGATGGCCTTACTAAAATGAAAATCAATTTTTCAATCTAACTCTACATTTCAACACAATAACCTAGTATAGGTAGGCTATTGTGAATAGAATATCAACAACACATTCATTTCTATACAAGAAAAGGAGATTATTTTATACTGTAGTATTCAAGGAAAGCTCAAATAAGCTTTGAAAAAGCTCACAATGGAATCGAATGGTATTTCTCGAAGCATCAATCGTTGCGGTTTGTCTGCTTATTGGGGTTCACATGATTAACGGTCTTGAGACACGTCCGAAGATAAAAAGAAAAACTGTTCATATTTGTTCACAATATTGCTCAAATTTCACATTTTGGTATTTGTTTTTCAAAGTACAATAAAATGTGTAAATGTGTCCTGTTATGTAGGTAGGCAGAAGGAACCGAGTATTTAGACCTATTTTCGAGACATTGCGTGTTAAGTGGCGAAACTCAACGCCGCGCGGAGTTGTTACCAGAATAAGGATATGACACTAAGCCATGCCTCGAATGGGAATCTCACTCACAACCGTCCCGTTTACAGTAAGAAAACGACGTCAAATATAAAGTGTTCAATCATTATTATGAATCCTAAGAGCCATTTTCACAAATTATCATAAAAAACACATATTGATTATCTAAAATTACACCTTTTATAGCTAAATTACTGACGCTATTTATGAAGGCGGCAATCCAGTCTGGTCCTGCCAGCGGCGTCAGCACGGCCTATTGCTTTGATGTCACTAGTGATGGGACATCTATCGTTGATATGTATTGATAAAATAATATTTTGACTTTTTAGAAAAAAAATAAAAATTTGAACCCGCGCCTCAAATATCCCTCCCTACGTTCAAATTTTTATGTTTTCTAAAAAGTATTTTTCTTTCCTAAGTGTGGAATAATACTTCTAAATGTAAAAAAATAATAATCTGAGCTGCTTTTGTTAAGAACTAGGTTTAGTAATTTTATCTGATTATAATAAAATGCAAACCATAATGGTTGTCATATGTAAATATAACAGATTATTTACTTTACGCTGTATTCCAGTCAGAAGGTTAAGGTTCAGGTTCCATCACCTGAAAACCTAGATTTAAAACACTCCGTTCTCCATTCAAACACTTGCGGTTTCCACAGTCCGCCGAATTCCTGAGGTATTGCGTATTGAGTGGCGGAATTCAACTAATATAGTTATTATAATATTTTGATATAACTAATAGAAAATAACAAAATAGGAGAAAAAATCAAACGATTTTCCATCATACCGTTAATTGACAATCTATCTAACGGAAGCTCGAGGACGGAAAGTGGTTAAATATTGGGGCATATTGATTTGAACCAGCACTTGATTTATTTTGAACGTTTTGTGATTTATAATATTTTACCGATCGTCGATTTTGTTTACGTAGTTATAAACCATTTTTTACTTTAGGTATTTAATTTTACTATCAATTTCGTACATAGCAGACCTCTATTTTTTACATTTCGTCCAATTTTGGAGACATTGCGTGTTTAGTAGCGGAACTCAACTCCGCAGCTTGTCTTGTTAGGTAAGTAAATTATAATAATTAATTCTGAAAATTGAATAGAAATGGAACCCCTGTCGTATTTACAATCAAACACGACGGTCTCAATGATTCGTTTCTATATAATTGTCGGATGTTGTTAAGAAATATTTTTACTAGTATCATTCTTTCTTTCTTCTAAAATCTTTTCTTTCTAAACTAAACTAACTTCACGCTGTATTCCTACCGGGGTAGTCAGAAAGACGGAGCGCCAAACGCTACGGTGGAGGACGGAGTTACAAAATTTTATTTATTAATATCTTTTCCAACTGCTAAGGAAGGCTTATTTATTATTTTATTATCTATACTATTATTCAACACCTGAAAGTTTTTGTTAACTTGAGAGTGTGAACTAGATACTATTTAAGACACTTTCGTCTTTTATTTAGGATGGGTGGAAAATAATGAACGAAATAGTAATAAATTGTTACGATCCAACAAACTTGTATCGCAATTTATTCAAAGAGTTTCATACAACTACCATAGGATCGACCAAGGACAGATATCGATTAAATCATATCGACACGCACTCTTCACTAAGTACGCGAGGTAGAAAGCCCTTAGCCTAGTTATGTAGCGGCTCTAGACGCCCTTCTAATACTTTCATACCTGCTGAAGGGCTCACGGTATCCTGGTCTTTTGAAGGATATCGACAAAGACCAGCCAAAGAAAGAGCTGGCCACTTGCCTCCAACGGCGTTATGTTCTAGTCTCTCATTAAAGATTTAATTTAATTCCTTACATAGCACAATATAGTGTGTG
>HE670844.1:136861-217572 GCA_000313835.2 Heliconius melpomene melpomene | reverse complement strand
CTTGTGAGACGTTCTTGTGAGACGTTCTTGTGAGACGTTCTTGTGAGACGTTCTTGTGAGACGTTCTTGGGAGACGTTCTTGTGAGACCTTCTTGTGAGTCGTTCTTGTGAGACGTTCTTGTGAGTCCTTCTTGTGAGACGTTCTTGGGAGTCCTTCTTGTGAGACGTTCTTGTGAGTCCTTCTTGTGAGACGTTCTTGCGAGACGTTCTTGCTATACATTGAAACAAGATACTGAAACAGGATGTTGAAACAGGATATTGAAACAAGATGTTGATCACTGTATAACGGTCGGTGACTGTCGGCTCTATTCGTGTCTTGTTCCGATTCTATCTTCTTCCTGTTGTGCTCACCGTTGATTGCCGACTGTCTCTGTCTCGCCCGAAGTTATGCACCTCCGTTGCGCGGAGCTAAACGGTAACGAGAGCCGCGAGCCACCGAGCCGTTTTATCTTTATTTACAACAATATTTTTACTATGATTATCACACATTTACATTTATATTTTAATAACTAAAAATCGGATGTTTTTACAATTTATACATATTAAAAGAACATAAAAATATCTATCTATCTATGTATAAAACATTATACTATTTAAGTATTATCTATTATTAAATTACGAAAAATGCTGTTACGATGACGAATTTTACATGAGTTTTTACAATGAAAATTCTCTCTAAAATTAATTACACACATTAGGAATATACAAATCTGTTATTTTGTTACAGAAAACTATGACAAACAATAATTAATAATAAAATTTACTATACGGAAGTTACTATTATATAAAAAGCGATTAATGCGGCAAATCATAGTACAACTATACAAATAAGATATAAAGTCGAAAATTATTATCTAAAACGGAACCCAAATCTATTTATATTTATTATTTAATGTAATTACTTATTTACAAAGGAAAAAACACTATTAATTTAGAAAAGACACTAATAATAACATTCAAAATTACGAGAGTGGTATGACGTCACTTTTTGCCAAACTAAACAGTCTCTAACATGTTGTGACGAGTTCACAGCCGATGATGCGCGTCGGTTGTCGCGAACAATATTTATGATCAACAAGTTAGTGGGCAGGGTGTGGGAAGACCCAGTGTTGGGCCCAGTGATTTGTGGGAAAAGTGAGGAACAGAGTGTCTTAACTAGGTTCTCTGCTGTATGTGGGATACAGTGTGAAGCTGGTTTAATTAAATTCGATTTTATCTTCATATTTCTTCCTATCTATACTTTAATTTTAATTTCTTGGTGTTATTTAATAAATATAAATTTCTAACGATAGAAAAGAATTATGAAATTACTATGATATATCCAGCCATAGTTATATACGGAAGTTACAATTTTGAAAGTCACAAATATAAACAAAGTCAGTTCATATTTTGTTATTAGATAAACTGTTTGACCCCATGTGCTGGTCGTGTTACTTAATAAACAAATAGCTGCATATGTAAGCTTTACAGATAAACCGGCTTACATATAAAGTGACAGTTCGTAGATAACAATTTCCAGTACATCTTTCTCTAATCATAATCAAGTTACGCTTTCGGGGAAAAACAGAAATTCTGGTGCGTATATGAAATAATATCACTTTACAATAGTCGGTTTTTTTTAAGCATAAAGAATCAATAATTAATTCATTAGAGAATAAAATAAAATTATTTTATTAAAAGTACTGGTCTTTTCTTTATTAAATAGACTACTAGTAGATACAATTTATTTATTTTTTTTTCCATTGGATAAAATATTCCTTTTAACGTAAGTAAATAAATACAAAAAATAAAATAATAAACAATTGTATCTTAAAAATATTGCTATCAAAGATTCTCTTAAATCTTGTATGTTGTAAAAAAACATCACTGATCCTTCAATTAACTCTATTTCAGATAAAAATGGAAGTGTACTTATTAGCATTAATATTTGTAACATCCAACTCAGTATTAAACTGCCTAGCTGGTGACATAATTACATATTCCAAGGACGACCCATGCAGATCGTTAACTTCCTGTGCCACATGTATTTCCAGAAGCATCTGCACTTGGTGTGTCACGAAAAGTTTGTGCACCAAGCAACTTTGCGGTAACGACAATGTCATATACCCTGGAGGAAATACTAATGCCCTTCTATCTGGACCGGACATGTGCCCACGTATCGCGGAAACAAAAGACCTCATATTTGAAAGTGGCAAACGAAGAATTGTAGAAATAAAAATAACCCAAATTTATCTTCACATGGCCTTCACACCTTGGAAATGTAAAATCAATTTGAATGATGAAGATCATATCATAAAAGCGATGTTAATAGGAGATACTGTTTATTGCGAGTCGTTTGAAATGAACAATCTGTCTGAGAAACCGTACACGGCAGGTACAATAAAAGTCCTATGGGATTATAATAAGGCTTTTGATGGATCGTTCCCTTTCAAAGTGCGCCGATGCGATTTGGATCCTGATTGCGTGGCTTGTCAGAAAAAGTATCGGAAATAGTGAATGTATGATGAGTGTGGATTTTTGATATATTGGCTTTTATAACATGTAAATATAGACTCCAAGTAAACAAAAAGACAAAAACATTATATAAGATGTACTATGATTGAATTGAAATTCTGTTCTGTTCTTTCTATTATGGCGTTCCGAGCGTGCCAGTTGAAGAATTGAAATTCAAAATTGAACTAAATAAGAATATGACGTTTTACTTACTTTTACTATAGTGGTGAAAGGAGATATAAACATAATGCAAGAAATGTATAAATAATATAGGAATCGTATTAAATATCATATATCTATGGTAGGTGCATTAAGAATAATTTTGACAGCCAGTTAATTTACTTGTTGATGTGAATATAAAATTCAACAGCTAATTCCGTCGACACGAAGCTCCTTCATGTTTCTTTTATGACCGTGTTATATAGTGATTGAAATTTAAACTTTAAATTCGTGATACAACTTCTAGTATACGGGAAGATTGAAAAATGATTGCGTTTCACCCGCCGTCTACCATTGATGGTGTTTTGATACTCACAAGTCTTTGTATCGACGTTAACAAAGATTTTGATAAGATTGCCGTATTTTTGCTCGTATGTAAAATAAAATAAAATAAAAATATTGTATGCATGAAGATATTTTATTATATAATTATTAAACGAGGCCAGTCGTTGCGTAGGAGCACAAGCGTATACGCGACAGGTTGTGGGTTCGATTCCCTCTACAGAAAATTAAATTATTTTAATTTCTACTTTCTGTCGGTAGAAAGTGTAGAACGGAGTGTCTTAACAGTAGGTTCTCTTTGCCTACTCTGCTGTGTGCAGAATATAGCTTAAAACTAAAAAAAAAAACAAATGTTAATTAATAAGGCTTATAAATTTATAATAAACTTTAAGGACATCTCAATCTCTTGGCATTATGAAGGCGCTCTAGAAACATTACTTTACTAATAGAGCAAGGAGCAAAAGATTAAATTTTTAATGAAGCAGCCGCGCTCACTTTGAGTCCAGCTTAATTTGATCTGGAAGCGAACGCTGCCACAATACACCTCTTTATCGCAAAGGAGGGAATTCAGTTAACTACCTTATTTCAATTAACGAATGTCACGAGCTATTTTTTTCCAAATTTGGTGAATTATTTGAATGGCTACTTTTTTTTGGTTTTAATTTATAAAAGATAATTGCTAATTGAATAAATTATAAAACAATAATAAATGTAAATAAAAAGCATTTTTTAGCTACACACTGTATCCAGTAGGATAAACAGGTAGAACATGGGAACCTAGTGCTAAAACATTTCATTCTTCATTAACACTTCCATTCCCCACTTTACCCAAACAGAGCGAGGACCTGAAAATGTTAAATATTTCATTTTTCTGAGTGGGAATCGAACCCACAACCTCTACAATCAGTCGCTGTCAACCTCTACAAGAACTCTTTAATTTTTAAATAAACAAAATAAGTATACTTTCGTTTACATGCAAATTTATAATAATGGTCTTGTCTTCAATTTTAATGTAAGGTTTTCTCTAAAAAACAATGAAAACATTAAAATGTAAGAGAGAATTTTTGTTCTATTTTCATTTTTGAATGAATTTAAAATACATAGAGAGTTACGTTAAAACGTACATGTTTAATCCATACCTAGTCGCTGACCTGAAAATATTCTGGTTGCATATTTAGTGTAGCATTTTATGCTTTCATATATTTTTCACGTAACAATTGCAGTCTCAAAGGGTACCCACAGTGGTTGTATATATTATTGAAAAAAGCAGCAAAAGTTCGGCGTTGAGAACCGCCACTCAACACACAATGCTTTCAGAATTCGGCGGAAAGTGGGGAACTGAAATGTAATGGTGAGAGAAGTACTTTAACATAAGGTTCCCAGCTCTCCTTCTACCCACCCTGCTGCGTGCAGTATACAGCGTGAACTTAAAAAAACACTTGTAGTTAAAACAAACAAATAATAAATTAAAAAATAAAATAAGATATTACTCACACTTTAAGTGACAACAATGAAAAATAAAAACTTTATTTTGTAAAAAGTTCTATTATAAAGTTCAGTTCGTATAACATTAACAAGTATTTCAGCTAACTAATTTTAAAAGTGTTGAGTTAATTTATGTAATTTAAAAGCTGTCGACTACAGACGATGGACAAAGACCGAGATTCAGTTAGCTCGTATAGCAAAACAAAGTTACTTAGCGTTTTATACAGTCTACGTAAAAACTTTAAATATATACAACATTGCTTTAAAATGATTCACTTTAATTAATTTAGTGTTTTTTTTAAGTGTCAATTTTTATATTTAAATAAAGGTATAATTTTATTATTATAAAGCCTTTAAATTACGCATACTTATTTTATAAAAAAATCAAGCAATTACACAAAATTAAAAAATAAAAAAAGTCAAAATTTATTATTTATTAAAGAATTACTGTTTTATGGTGTATCCCCTATGTTGCAAGATAGGCAGTGGGAGCGTAAATTAAGACACACGCTCCCCACTTTCCGCCGAATTCTTGAGGCATTGCGTGTTGAGGGGCGGAATTCAACGCCGCACTTTCCCTCTACGCCAGAGGGAAGAAATTGAAATATTAATTATTTTATTTCTTTGAGTGGAAATCGAACCCACAACCAGTCGCGTTTACAGTCACAAGCTTGCCCACGAATGGCCTCAACTTTTTATAAAATAAATTATTTAAAAAGACAAAACAAATCGACCAATCAAAAAATAAAACAAAACTGTTGAACAGAGTAATCCATCACTAACAGTATTGTATTTTAGCACAAGAGACTAATCCCTCCATTTCAGATCCAAGTAATTTGCAGCTGGAGTCTGGAGTTCTGCATTATTAGTAAGTAAACAGGATAAACCTTATTATATGGTTAGTGTTAGGCGTAGCGCGATGCTTAAGCCGTTTCGTCTCGCGAGTCTTGCACATAACTTCGTACGTGCGGGGAATTTAGCTAAGTTGCAAGCTTTGCTTTTGTTTTCATATTCTAATTTTGGTTTTCTTTTTAAAATAATGTGAATAACTAAAATAAACAATGCGGCGTTGGGTTCCGCCACTCAACACGCAATGCCTCCAGAATTGGAGAACGGAGTGTCTTAACGCTAGGTTCCCTCTGCCTACTCCGCTGTGTGCGGGATACAGCGTGAAGCTGATAATAATAAACAAAAATAAATAAATAGCACATCACGCAATTTATTTACTTCTCATTTCAGCATAAACATGATTAATTAACTTAATAAGTGTAAGAGGTGGCGCGCACTGAACAATGATTCTGCAGCAAACTTACATAAGTGATTGTTCCTAGACTCCACTCAGAACTTGGACAAAGAAGGCAACTTTTCGGCTGCAAGATTTAGTGCCACACTTGTACGCTACTATAGAAAGTTGGAAGTAATTTCCTAACATCAACTCACGTTCATATTTCTTTACTTTATGAGCGTTTCAACGTTTTCGTTTATTATTTAATATAATACAATCGATGTTTCGCTTTACGTCGTTAATATTGAAAAACTTTCATAAATTTTATTTCAATATTCGAGTAATATATGGAAAAAAGAACTTATTCTCTATGCGTCTTTTCATGTTTTGCAGTATGTTTTGGGGATATCATATCTAAAAACTAAACCCTTCCTTCATCACCTTGATCACCTTGTTTTCCAGATATCCATCTGTTAAGACCATTCATCTCTAGGTCTCGTGGAGGCATCAAATTGAAATTAATATCAAATATTCAAATCTCTTGTAGCACAGAAAAAGCAATCTTCCAAGTCAATCACAAACGAGCATTTATGCATCTATTTTATCATAGTGTTATCCAGAAAATATAAATATAATGTAGTTATATAATGGTTTTAATTAGTTAATTAAAAATATGTCAACTGTATTGTATGTAAATAATTTTAATGTAAAAGAATGTGTAAATAAATATATATGGCAATTTTTTTTAGTATTATAATCCATGAAAATCTATTATTTATTTCAACTAAAGCAAACCGGCTTAGTGGGTAATACGCAACCTATTTATTATTCAGTAGTAATATCTCAAATTACTATTATGCTGACACTTTATATAATTAAATAACCCTGTATGAGGCTTAACGCGACTGGTTGTAGGTTCAATCCTCATTCAAGGAAGGAAATAATTATTTAAATATATTTATATTTTCATTTCTTCGCCCTGGTGTCGAGGCAAAAGCGGAGAAATAAATAGTAAATACCAGAACTCGGCAGAAAGTGGGGAGTGGAGTGTTTCAACACTAGGTTCCCTCTGCCTACTCTGCTGTGTGCGGGATACAGCTTGAAGCTAATTTGTATAATGTTGTAATGTATCCAAGAGTAGAATTCATCACGTTAATATGTATGAGAGATACTCATTAGACGCAAAGATAGGCAGTACTTATTTGAAATTTCAAAATAGGCCGAGGTTTCTCTATTCATTTTTAACGAAATGAACCAGAGACAAAGACGAGCTACGGTCCGTGCAAATTAAACCGTTTGAGTTTCGCAACCATTATTAAAGCTGACCCTGTGATTGCGACAAAGAATTTCCTCATAAACGTCTCTGACCCGACTCTGAGGAATAAGACTTAAATAATTATTGTTTAATACAAATCTTATTGTATATATTTATTTTAGAAATAACATGAAAATTGCGATCGTTTAAATAGAATATTAAAAGATAATTTAAAAGGATATTTGCGATTTTCTCGACCGAATTTATAATAATTCTTTTCCGTGGCGACCGTGGGATCGCGCGGTAGTTGTGGATTTCACAGTTACTACTACTTCTATTGAATTCTGTGTATATTAAAAATAATTTTATTTGCATATTAAAAATAATATAATTTCGTTTGAAGACAATTTTATAAACAAACAATAAACACGAAATATAAAAATGTATTGAACGAGAAAATCAAATTCTTTTGTGGAGGCAAAGACCAATCGAAGTTAGACATTATTGAATCTTATTGGAAAAGCTCAGGTGCTGCCTCGATGTGCGCCTCTCTTCTGATGAACACATACAAATATAAATAACTTTTTAATATTACAACTTATTTCTACAAAAATATACTTTGCTTTATTCTTTATTGACAATAAAAATATTTTTTTATTATAATAATGAAATATATTAAGACTGGCGGACGCGCGCAGCTTCGCTAGCTTATTTAGGGATGAATTCTAATAAACAATAAAAACATATGTTCAATGAAATATTTTTAAGAGTCTAAATTTCAAATTTTATAAAAATCGGTGGCGATTTGAAGATTTTTCCATACAAACTTTCAACCCGTTATTTGCATCCTTAGGGGGTGAATTCCAGAAAACCATGAAACACATATTCAATTAAATACTTTTAAGAGTTTGAATTTCAAATTTTATAAAAATTGGTGCCGATTAAAAAAATCTATACTTACAAACTTTCAACCCCTTATTTGCACCCTTAGCGGGAGAATTCTAGAAAACTATGAAACACGTATTCAATTAGCGCGTCTATCTCCACCTCAAAGGCCGACAACGCACCTGTAGCTCCTCTGGTGCTGCACGGGGTCGTGGGCGGCGGTGATCATCATCAGGTGACCCGAACGCTCGTTTGCCTTGTCCTTTTTCCATTAAAAAAAAAAATATACTTTTAAAAATATAAATTTCAAGTTTTATAAGAATCGGTGCCGATTTAATTTTTTTCATTTTTTTACCCCTTTAGGGTTAAAATTTTACAAAATCCCTTCTTAGTGGATGTCCAGATTACGAAAGTAAACATCTGTCCAAATTCCACGTTTCTACGCACAGCGATTACGGCTGTGCGTGCGTCTTACCTCAGTCAGTGAGAACAAGTCCTTTTATATATATATAGATTATCAATTCATAAATCATCCAAAAAAAAATCTAAATTTGATTCTAATATAAAATTAAATATATATATTTTCACGCAGTTGATTTTTATTTAAACTGAAAGAATATAATGTGAAATTAATTATATAAATCAACTAACGCCTAATACTTTTGAGTATTATCATCTATACTTACTTCTAAACTAATATTGTAAAGCTGAATAGTATGTTTGGTGGAATGTACTAATCTCAGGAACTGTTGGTATCAACTGAAAAATATCATTGTTAAAGTCCATTTATCGACGAAGACAAGTTAGTACCTAGGGCACTTAGTATATATCATATGTCATACACGACCCTTATTATCATTCGACTTCGCAGGCAAAGCCGCGCACTAATACTATATAAAAACGTAATATGAGAATAAATTCGAAATGAAATATGCCAATGAATTTAATATCGGAAGCTATGCAGAGATAACGAGTTTGTTGAGAAGCCCAGTCAACACTTTATTCGTACCGTTCACTTCAATTTATATGAAAGAAAAGCTTTTTCAGTTTATTTTTTGAATATTTCATAAGTGTTAAAATATTAGGCAAAAACTGTAAAATAGATCGTGATATTTATTTCATGAATGTCTATTTGGATATTAGTGAGTAGTATCTTCTATCTCCATTAGCTAGAATATTTGTTTTTCAGCTTCACGCTATATCACGAATTTATAGTGGAGTGGGTATAGAGAATCTAGTGGTAAGACACTCCGTTCCCCACTGTCTAACGAGTTCTTTGCCTCGACACCATTATTTCATTTCGTCCAATGACCATCGATCGTACAACCAGTCACGTTGGGATAGTTAATTCAGAAATATATACAAATAGTGAAACAGGAAAAAGAGACTGAATTAGTTTCTTCTTTAAAAGAATAAAAAATAAAATAATTTAGAACTTCATATTAAAATTCACTGTGTAGTTTCTTTTGACGCTGAAAAGCGTCAGCTCTCGTATGTTTCTAAATATACGAGTATACAAATAACAAAATGTTATTCTAGTAAATATCATCAGTATGTACAATAGTAAAAATTGACCAGTTTTTATAATTATATATAATCTTTCAGAAAGAAAGAAGAAGGATAAAGAAGGTCTGTTAAATGAATTTTTAGCATCATGCTTTATTCCTCTAAACTGGCATCATGCTTTATTCCGCTAAGCTGGTAAACAAAGATCCTAGTGACAGGGCACTCCATTATTTAATTTCATAAATTCAATGTATATTTTTATTCATTATTTAAAAAAAAAACGATAAAGCGAAGAAAATATATCGAAACAAAATTATCATAGAAATAAAAGATATTAACATTTTATATTCATTTCATTAATATTGTTATTGTTACTATCTTCACTATTCTTTCATAACAATATTAAACCTCAAGCTCATAATAGTTTATCAGGTAATATATAATATAGGTAATATTTCATATAAAACGAGCTAGTAAAACTGAGATAGATGCAGAGTTTCATAGGTTCAGTACGAGGGTCGAGAGGGTAGGATATCGCAGCCTCCCGACATGCGCCATATCCGCCGCTGGCCCGCACATTTCCTGTTCCTTGCTGAAATGTATAAATGTATACTTGTAATACATCATAAAATATGATATTAAATATGTTATAATATATAAGAAATCTGAGCTGCATTAATCATGGCGAACAAGTTTTTACAAGAGAAAAATTCTTGCTTTTAAGATTACGAATTTACGGATACATATGTATAAAAAAAAAAAGTTTTAAATGGAAACAACTTTTACCTTTTGTCTTACCCTGATATGCACAGCGATTATTTCTCCATTCACTTCTCCATATAATATAATCTACAGCAAAAATAATAATTGCCACTAATAATATAATTGATGAGTAAACTCATTCTCGTATATTCGTAGTAGAAAAAATTAACACATTCTAAAGTCCGACGACAGTTGTGTGTGAGTGAGTTAAGAGACAGTTAGATAGTTCTTAGTTGATAAGATTTCCGAACTTTGTTAACACGTAATTGCACTCTGTAGATGTTTAACTAAAACTAAATTATAAAGTTTGGGCTATATGTGACCAAAACCAAATATATATAGTTTTTATTATTTTTATCATAATGTAATAAAGTGACAGTAATTCTACTAATTTTACTGCAAAATTCCGTGAAATATATAGAATATATTTTATAATAAACATACCTTATGTTTATTATAAAATATATTTCGTAGCCTAACTCTTTACGTGAAGAAAAGCTAGTGGTAAGTTATGTATAAGAAAACATTATATGGTATGTTAACTTTACTTACTATCTCAATAGAGTTTCCCGTGCTGCGGAGCGTCGCAACTAAAACAAAGCATGCCTAACTCTGTAATAGATTGTTCCTTTATTCTATAGATAGAATTGAAACAAAGAAGCTGAAGCTGAAGAAGATGCAATCTATAATAGTAAAAAAATAGTATACAAAATAGTTCACAGCCAGAATTACATAAGTGTAGGTTGAGGGGAAGTATTCTTAAAGTTTTCTATAGGAAGTTCATACAAAATACAGAAAAAACGATACATAAATGCTCGTAATTTTTGATTGCATTAACTTAGAAGGTTAATTTTTTTTCTGTGCTTCAAGGGACCACAGACCTACATATTTAATAATAATTTCAGTTTGATAAGTCTACGCAATATCGAGATAAATAGTTTTGACAGACGGATAAACGGACGACAATGTGATTCTATAAGGATACCGTTTTTTTATTGAGGTACCGAATCCTACAAAAACAAAATTAAAGTTGTACTTATTATTAAATACTTCTACTTCTATTTATAATTTCATAGTTTCAGTTCTAACGAGCAGTATGCTTCCTAACACTAATAAAAATAATTGTTAGTAAAAGCGCACACGCTGGTGTTAAAAAGTTTAAAAGCTTCTAGCCGTTTTCGTGAAATTGAACGTTTAAGACTTATACACAAGTTCAGAGTTGAATTTATATTATATATAAATTCAACTCTATATTTATATTATATTTTCTTTTTCTCACTCTGGTAACGTGGCAAGATTCAACACGCATTACCTCCAGATTAGGGCGAAGAGTGGAGAACGAAGTATCCTAACAATAGGTTCCCTCTGCCTATCCTGCTGTGTGCGGGATACAACGTAAAGTAAAAAATATATAAATATATTAATTTCTACTTAATTACTAATAACAATATAAATATGTTTGTTTATAAATATATTAATTGTAAAAAGGCAATATTTAACCAGTGTCTAACCTCTAAATTTAGCAACTATCACGCACATATTCCTTGAATATCGTATATGTGTTTGGAGCAAACATAATTGCTCCTTCCTCTAAATCACTACTCTCTCTATCATGTTCTACTCGACCTGCAACGTGCTATGTGCTATGTGATACCGCGTTATTACCTACGTACATACAAGAGGCACACAGCTCAGGTTTGAATTAATTTGCCAGCTTCGACTCCTTTCAAACCCACTCTCTCTACTATATTGACCTGAAGTTAGGAACAGCATGAACATTATTTGTTATACTAATATCGTTAGTTGGAAATTGCTGGCGTCGCAGTTAGGTATAAGTAGGTTATGTCCATATTAAAAATCAGCTTCACGCTATATACGCTAGGAAACTCCGTTCACCATTTTCCACTATATTCTGATGGCGCTTTGCCTTGACACCACAGCGAGGAAATGGAAATATAAATTTAAATAAATATTTCATCTTCTCCAGTGGGATCGAACCCACAAACAGTCGTGTTTACAGTCATACTTTGTGCTCCTGCGCTACGACTGGCCTCAATTGACTAATAGGCCTCATATTATTGCAAAAAATATCTTAATTATTTAAAATTAAAAATTGAATATAGTAAAACTATATTTTTATGGACATCTGGACTGAATCATTTACTATTTATAAAATCATCAATTTTTATTATATTTTCGTTGAAGTTAATAATTCATATTTGCTATAAAATTCCATATTATACAGCAAGAGGTAAGGTAAACATTTCCCTTTAACTCAAAGAAGCAAAGTTCTTTGCGCAAACATACTTCGCCACATTAAGGAATCTGTTCTTTGGAGAGCCAGCAACCAGTTAATAAGGTAAACATTTAAGAAAAATCTAACTTTACTCTATCCTCTTAAAGATTAAAACTTTAAAAATATTATAGTAATATTCAATTTTAAACTAATTTCTATATATTCCATAACTGAAATTAATATTTCTAACATATTTATCTACATTTCAAATATAAGGATATGCTGAAAAATGCTATTAATATAACATTAATGTGAATTTTTGGTCAATTTTAATATATTACAAATAAAAATTTTATTAATTTTAAAGTAAAAATTTAAAGAATATTAAATATTAATTTATTTTGTAAGAAATATTTTTCAACAACAATTAAAAACATAATATAAGGTAAAAAATATAATCAGATTGACAATAATTCAATAACTGAGAAAACGACATAAGAATGTGACATGAGTGCACTTACGCTGTTTTTACTGGTCGACGGTGATTAACTGAATTTTGAGACGAAGTTTCCAACACCGCTAGAGTTATAAATCAGAAAGGAACAATCATTTGTACTGGTCAAATGCTCTCAAATTGTAAGGTTTAAGTAAAAGTAATATATAAAGGTCATATTAAACGTGATGCTTATGGGTTTGATATCCACATTGAAACTGAACGAAAATAAACGTGCGGGAAAATGAAAACTAATAATGAAAAAACAACAAAAGAAAAGTAAACATTTAGCAAGGTTTATGCATGAAAGTTCTTAACTCTACTGAGTTGTGTTTGTATTATGTGTATATTTCTATATAGTTGTTTTCCAGTTCTACTCGGTAAGTTCAACAAAGAAGCCAAAATTTCGTGTACAAGATTTAGTGGTTTTCTTATAAGTTTTGCATCGAGCGATCGGACTAGTTTTATGCCAACTTGCATCGTGTTCTAAGTGATATTTTTTAACTTTGTTTCGATACAAAACAGATGTTGTAAAATATATTTCAATAGAAATTTACGATAAGCTTACTATGTAAATAATAATTTAATTTAATATTTCTATAGAAAAACACACCTACATAAAATTTTCTAGCTTACCTACAGCTTATCCTGTCTTAAAGAACTTCTTTAAGAAAATATATTAAAAAATAAAAATAATATCACGCCAGAACTTTTTTGTATACATTTTAGTTTCCTTTTAGAGGCACTAACATTTAAAATCCTTCTTACAACACTTAACGAGCAAACAGCTCTCCGACACTAATCATGATTAGTAATGCACGGCTAGCATTAAAAAATAGCTCGAGTTCACGGCGTTTCACAACTACGCTGTAAGCTTGCACAAATGCTTTAATACTTTAAACTGTAACAAACAAATTACTGAAACAAAAATGAATTATGATAATTGCTTACATTAGAATAAAAAAAATATCCATATAAATAATTATACATAAATCAAATCAAAATCAAAGCAGCTACATATCCCGCACACATCAGGGTAGGCAGAGGGAACCTAGTGTTAACACACTCCGTTCCCCACTTTCTGCCGAATTCTGCAGGCCTTGCGTGTTGAGTGGCAGAACTCAACGCCGCGCTTTGCCTCAGCACCAGAGCGAAGAAATGGAAATATAAACGTAAATAAAAATTTCACTTCCTCGAGTGGGGATCGAACTCACAACCGTCGCGTTACAGTCACACCCTTGTGCCGCTGCGCCACGACGGCCTCGAATTACATATTGTGCAAAAAATAATGTACTAAGTACTGTAAAACTTTGTCAATGTTTGTTTAACATCAACGTTAATATCGATTAATGTAATTTTAATATTTTTAGGGTTCCACAATAGATTTTAAAATAATAAATTTCTATTGTTAATTCATAACTCCTACGTCCTAGCAAAAGGTTTTGTATACATTAAACATTCCAAGTCAAAGGAAAAGTTGGTGAAACAGTGACTCAAGACGTTATAATCTTGAAGGAACAATTTCCTTTTATCATACTCCACTCCCTACAAAGTTGATTTCACGCTCAGTCTGAACCGCATATACAAAGCTATTTCAAGTTTTCCCGTAGCTATTTATATTTTCTCGAAAATGTACTACTCTTATAGGAATTTTAGGTCTGTTATATGAAAAACGAAACACTAAATCTAGGGAAAACTCTAGGGATGAAAGCGTAGCAATATTCTAAATGAATAAAAGACGTTTGTAACTTAATATTTGGATTAACAGAAAAAAATAGTCATAGTTTCTGTGAAACGGTAAAATTTGGCACAGAGTGGATAATTTTATATGTGAAACATAATAATAAAACCAAAATTATTCCTGTTTATATAAAATACTCAATATATAGGTACTTGTAAAATATATTTTTATATGCCAGTTTTATATAAATATTTATGATCGTAAACTCTTACATTTATAACAATACGCCTGGTAATTATACTAGAACAATGCAGACCAGCTCTTAATCTACAGCGCCACTGGGCTGGAGGTAATTTAGCTACCGTTTCCATGACCTCGCCTAATTTCGATCGTACTTCATACTAATTTAATCATATATGAAATTTGACTCACGAAATTGATGCTTAATTGTTTATTTGTATAACGAAAAATCGGTCAATAACCCGTAATTTTAATGTTTTGCATAAAAATATCACTTTCATGAAACATGCTTTATTTAATCTTTAAGAATTTTCTATCTATGCGCTTTACACACTTAGTAATTGCAAATCACAACCACTATCTAAATTAATTAAAAAAAACGCATCAACCAAAGTAAATCTCCAATTTAGATATAAAATAAAAAATATATATTTAAAAACTGAAATATTTTTAAAAACTGTTCAATTAAAATGTCGAACACAAAGCTGAAAATCAGATTTAAAAAAAATTATAAAACAGTTAAAAATCTGCTTTTGACTACCATTTTACGAAGCTTCGAGCCAAATTTGAATGCAATCTCTTTTATTCTTTCGTTCTTGCTGAATCGATTTCCAATTTTTCAAGCGTTCAGAAATGAGTGTTCACTGCTCACTCATGTTGCATTGCAGTTGAGAAGTAGGTAACCACGTCCGCAACGACGTAATCTAACGACTTCACAGATCTTCAAATATTTCCTGGGCCTCTTAGATTTATTTTAAATTTACTTTTTATATATAGATATGTAAAATTATATATCTCCTCTGAAAATAATAAAAATATAATTTTCGGTGCTATATAATTAGTACTAATATAAATTACATAAAGATTTTACAAGCAATATGTAGAAATCAGACATTTTTTGACTTTTTAATGAACATAAAACACAGGAAAACGATAGTCCAATTAACAATGTAAAAATATAATACCTACCTAAGTATAAAAAGATTAAAGGATTATCTGCAAACGGGTTTCGAAATCCTCCGTAGTACAAAAACATTTTATCTTTGAATGAGTAATAATAACAAGATAAGCTATATATAATTAATTATATTTTATACTACGCATATTTGAGTTTGTATACATTGCATATAACACAAGCGAGTTCAAATCTGACTAAAGGATTTAAATTTATTTACAATTAAATAATTTTAGCTTCTTCGCTCAGGAAAGATAAAGAGTGGCTAGATTAATTCCTTATATGCAATTCGAGAAAGAGCATAAACTTAAAGATAGAAATTTTTGGTCTAGCTTTTTAGTCTATACCAAATGTTAAACTCAGTACATATCCATTTTTTTAGCTTCGCGCTGTATCCCGCACATAGTAAAGCCGCGTTAAGACACTCTGTTCCCATTTAAAAAACTTCCGTGTTCCCAGTGACTCGAGAATTCAGCGGAGAGTGGAGAATATCCTAATTTGTTTATTGTAAAACTGAAACACTGAATTTTTAATATTAGTACTAACCAACAACGATATTAGAAAATATTAAAATTTAAGGGCAATTTAGTCCTAAGTTTCCTCATATACTTACATACAAATTGTTTACTTACGTGGTGTAATATGTTCTTAACTTAGCTGAGAAAGGTAATGAAGGGAAGGTAGAAAAGTAGGATAGGAAGGAAGAGTATCTTTTTTTAGATGTGGGGTCACACTTTAGCCATGACAAAGTTAATTTTAAAACAAAAATAAATAAATAAAAATATTTAAATTAAACAAGAAATTCCGGAATATGATACACTGTAATAAAACCAAATGCTCAATTGCGTGCTACAATTTTTTTATCTACACACAGTATTTCACATATAACAACAGATCGTATGCAGAGGGAGCGGAATTCAACGCAGCACTTTGCCTCGAAATCAGAACGAAGGAATGAAAATATTATATATTTAAAGATCCTCGAGTGGCAGCTTGTCCTCAGTCATTCTCAGCAGTCACACGTTTGTCATCTACGCTACGACCAGCCCCATTTTTTTATAAACCAAAAAGGGTTGTGAAATAAAATAAAAATACTTTAATACTACATAATATTTATTGTATCACCGATACAGAAGCACAATAATGCTGTCTTGGGATTTATACACGTTATCAATACTTTTATAAACGATACTGTTGTCTGTACCTAAGTACTGTTAAACAACAAAGCAGATCCAACACAAATATTTCTTATCTTATCACTAATAAATGCCACAATGAACTTAGGTGTGGGTCTTTAATTATTTTCTTCCAAATCCTGAAAAGAAAGTAATATATTATATTGACAACAAATTTTAATAACTCTTTTATATATTTGTATTATATTTATTAAATAATCCCCTATAATTTAATGCTTCACTATCATTTTTAACCAAAGGTTGCCGGGAAGGGATCGTTGTAAGTGAGCGATAAAGCCGCCTTATATATATATACATTCTATTTCTATTTTAGTTTATATATGTGTGTAATTTTGTTGTATTGAAAAAGCTTCAAAATAATCAATCCTAAACAGACTCTCAGAGAAATTGCAAAAAAAATTACCATAAATACTTAACCACCAATACAATTAAAAAAAACAAAACCAAAATGGCCGCCACGTTATGTATATAAAATAATCATTATTAAACCGTGTACGTGGTAAAGTATTATTTAGTTTGCGAGCTCACGTCTCACCCAAAACTATGTACTTGGAGCTTCATTTATCACTTTCATAACATACTTTATAACGGCAGCGTGGATTTTCACAGATAATAAATAATATTTTTAACTCGTTTTAAACTTAACTATTTTCCTTTGAGGTTATTTATTGGATTACTTTGTGTAGTTGAAATTAATAATATTTTTAAGCGTTATCGCCCATAGCCCTAAGACAAATAATAATAACAGAAAATATAACAAATATTAAATCATATACCAGCAGCAGTAGATAAAAAAACTGTAACTGTGTGTAATGATTCCCCTGAACTGTGTATCAAACCTACAACTATCCTTAACAGACAGACGTTAAGTCATTGCACTTCAAGTCTAGAACAGACTTACCACTTGTTTAAATGTAAATACGAAAGTTTCGACGCTTTAGCGAATCCATCGTTAAATCAAGTGACGTTAAATATTCAAATAGAGTTTATACTGTATACATAAATATATGAAAACACAAAAATAAAGAAAATAAGTATTCGGTACTAACCGTGGGGTCGCAGTCGGCACAGTGCCACGAGTAGCCGCGTTTTTTCGGATTTTTATTCAGAGGCGGCTCCAAGCATGTAAAATGGTAGCGTTTGTTGCATTCATCGCATCTACGAATCAAAAAAAAATGTTTCAGAATATTCCAAATGGCATTTCCAAATTTTCTTTAGTATTATAATAATAATAATTAGAGGTTATAAAATATTTTATACATGGATCGTTAAGGTATATCTATGTTTACACATGTTAAATTAGAAGATAATGGAGATTCTTGTAGTAATAGCCAATATTTCTTTGTATACACATAAAAAACTGTAATTAAGTGTATTACATGAGACATTTTTAATATCCTTTTAAGTGATAAACAAAAAATGCAGAATATTTTTAAAATAAAATATATTGAACATTAATGTAAAATTCAAAAAAATTAAAAAAACCGCTCTTTGCTTCGACACCAGAGCGAATAACGAATATAATACATTTAAATAAATATTTAATTTCCTCAAGTCAAACAGTCTCGTCTACAGTCACACTTTGTGCCCCTGTGCCACGAATGGCCTCAACGTAAATTTAATGTAAATAAAGGAAAAACTCCAATATTAGTATACAATTTTAGAGAAGGTGGAAAACTGAAGAATTCTTGTCGTTCCCCTTTTAACTTGTCGTTTAACTCAATACAACGTTGCAAAGTTGGATACATTGTTGCAACTTTAAATTGTATTGTAGTTCTGAACTCCTGGGGCTAATTCGAATGTTGGCGAATTGTTTCAAATTCAACTACATTATTCTTATTTAAAACCGTACATTAACCAGAGTATATCAATTAAGTTTAATAGAGTATATTATTTTTTTTCCTTTTTGTTCAGCTTCAAACTGTATCCCGCACATAGCAGGGTACTCAAAGGGAACCTAGTGTTAAGATACTTCGTTCTCCACTTTCTGCCTAATTCTGGAGGCATTGCGTGGCGGAACTCTACGTCGAGCTTTGCCTCAACAACAAAGCGAAGTAATGAAAATATTAAATATTTAATTTCCTCAAGTGGGAATCGAACCGACTGCCTGTCGCGTTTATAATCACACGCTTGTATCCTGCGCCACGACTGGCCTCAACATACATACTCTAGTATATAAGTACATACTTTATAATCAGTCAGTACATAGCAAATGGGTAAATGAAGCTGAAATTTATAGAATCAAATTCCAACTCACCCGAGGCTAAAACGAACGTAACATAAATCTATCTAATTAGACGAAATTCTAACTTTAATGTTCAGCAGTGACATTTCAGGCATCATTTTACCCATAAATGTTTAGTGGTTGTGTGTTAAACTTAATTTGTCAGTGTTCATTAATTATTATGAAAAATATCCATATATAAGGATATAAATCTTTATAACCTTAATAACGACATTAACCAAAAATAACTAAACGCTACAATATCAACAACCTTTTGCCTTAGGGCCTCGAGCCTTACCGCCGGCCGGCCTTACTCAAAAAGTATAACATTTTGTATTTTCGTTTACAAACAAAACTCAAATGACGATGATGATTTCTTAGACAAGAAAACATCTATAATACACTTATATGTTACATATACAGTTATTTTGCAATTAAAACCAGATTCTGAACTCTTCGTTAGTCAAATTAATAAAAAAACATTGCCTTACATCTCCACGTTTTCCCCTGTAAAACAGAGAATACTGAGAACCAAATTGACCAAATAAATAAGAAAACAAACTTACCGTACTAGATTCGTAGTATCGCCCGCCTGGTTACATACGTCGCACTGAGTGAGCGGCGTCACGGCACTAGTGCTGGCCGCGGTGTCGGTCCCGCCCGCGCTGCGACGAACGCGACTCTCGCGCGAACGCTGATTTAAACAAATTATATATTAAATTTTTTATTTTTTGCGTCACGCTGTATCCCGCACACAGCAAGGTAGGCAGATGGAACCTAGTGTTAAGACACTTCCGAATTTCTTTCCACCAAATTCTGGAGGTATTGCGTGTTGAGTAGAAGAACAAAACATGTAAAATACAATGTCTTTTTATACTTTATAGACTACCTTTTCAGTTTACGAAATACAGTAGTTCAAAAACTTTTAACATCACTAACTCCTTATCGGCGAAAACTATTCCATCATTATTAGGTAACTACAATGAGTGTCGAGAGAGTATAAATTACTTTCTAACATCATTTGTATTTCTGAAAACTAGAAAGCTACGCAAATAGAAAAGTTAAGCACTTAATCTTGTGCCATAATTAATATAGAAAATACAATATAATATTTAATTTTTTTTAACAAAATTAAAACTACGACTACTACAGCATCCAAAAAACTAGTTATCATACACACATATTTATTACAAACAAAATGAAAGTATAGTATTAGCTGTATCTCGTAGTGAAAGGGAACTTAGTGTTAATACACTCCTTTCCTATATAAGATACATTCATTCCCGAACTTTCCGCCGAATTTTGGAGGGATTGCGTGTTGCGTGACAAAACTGAACTCCACACTTTACTTCTTTACCAGAGCGACGAAATGAAAATATTAAATATTTCACTTCTTCGAGTGGGAATCGAGCCCACAACCTGTCGTGCTCACAGTCGCACGCTCGTGCCCCTGCGTCACAACTGACCTCAACTCGACTGTACATTTTTTATAGTATTTTCAAAGACTCGTTTATCAAAAACGTATCTCCAACGGAATTGCGGAGTGTGCTCGCGAATCCATAAATTCATTTAAATCGCTTTGGTCAACAAACTTCATAATTCATCCCTTAGTGCCAATTTTGAAAAATACACTACTTACTTATATTTTTTAAGAGTGGTTACTTACTAGAAGTAACTTTATTTATTTATAGATATTGCGAAATTTATTCGTACGTTTTTAAGCATATTCGGATTTTTTCTCGAAATGCTCGAATTACCATCATTTAGAAGAAGCAAAAATTGTGTTTTTAATTGTAGTGTTGTGTTGTAATATATTTTAAGTTTAAATAATTTCTATTGATAAAACTAAAATATCAATCTTTTTATAATTAATTTTATCTGGTCTCCATACATACAACACCTACGGTCTATATCAAATAAAACAAATATACCTACCTATATATATATCCATATTTCCTAGAGGTACATATCATACTATTTCATTTTGGCTAAATTGAATAGCTACTGACAGCACTGACTTAAACATTTTTTCGTTTTATAGAATTCGAATCGATATCTGACTAACATGGAGCGATCTCCTTCGTTTTGGATGAAAACAGGTAAAAAAGAAAAGATTCTTAGTATATAATATATTCTTAGAATATTCGTCAGTTCGTCTCGAAAATCAATTCTTAAAAATAACTAAATAAGTCCAATGGCTATGTGTGTATAAGGTCACACACATAGCGATAAATATGTTAGTTCCTTTTCATAATATTCACACAAAAGTGTGAAATAGAAAATTCTGGAACACCACGTAGTTGCTATTCAACGACAGACATACTTATTACAATAACGATCGATTGTTGAAACATCGATTTTCTTTATTTGTTTATATAAAAGAAGACGGCATTGCTAAAATACAGTAGTCCCTGTAGTATACGACTATTTCATTTCCTTTTGCGCTGTTTCTCATTTGTTTTATGTATTATATTATTATTTATTGTAAATGTGGAAATTCTTTTTCGTCAATAATATTTAAAAAAAGAAAAAATTTATTTAAGGGCCATTATGATGGCCAAATTTTAACTAACTTATTAACTTATAGCTAATTTCGATACTGTCTATCGAAAAGATCCACACATATTTAGCATTTAACGCAGTACAGAGAAAAAAACATATAACGTAACATCCACTTTCTGTCCGGGTCCGGTTTAAATTTAAATCCCGAATAATTAATTTGAAAAAGTATTGTAGGTATGTCATGTCAACTGGAAAATGTAAATATAGCTAAGTTTAGGGAAAAACTAAATTTGAAATATAAACATTATTTTGTATATTTACCTATAGGTACTAAAACTATTTTCATTTCCTCAACTACTTACTAAAACTATTTTCATTTCCTCCCTTTCCTTTAATACCTTATTAGACAAATACCACCGTTGGGTTTTGCTACTCTACACGCGTTAGTCCGGAAATTTGAGAACTAAGTGTTCAATTCTATGCGTGGAAATAAACAGCATTCTTGTAAGTAAAATTTAAACTATACAACGATTATACTAAGAAAAAAAGTACAGAATATTTTCTATATATCAGCCTATATATAATTTCCTATGTAGCACACAACGAACCGAACGACAAAAGGATGTTCCAGCAAAAATTACTGAATACAAAATCTCGAAAAAGGGGTTCGTTCACATCACTAGTTATTATATGGAGAAAAAAAATATGTAACAATAAGCCATATTTGTATGAAAGATCAGACAAATGTAACATAAAGACACCAGTAAGTAAGCTTTTGTGACACAACGACAATACGTGATGGAATAACAAAGGATACGAGTCCTTTGAGTGAACACCCTAATGTGTGGAGAACAAGCGCGTCACTAAATATTTCCTTGACGTCTTTAAGTTTTATTATGCTTCGTGATTGAATGTAGAATTATGTAAATATTTACATATTTATAGATATTTTATCTTTAATATATATTTTGTATTTTAAACACGCTTTTATTAGCATCAACTAAATCTATATAAAAAATTTTTACTATTTGCAAGATAACCATAGGAAAACTGCATTGGCTTGTAATGAAATGGTTCTAAAGTTACTGAACGTTTTTTAGTATCTTTCTTAGATTTAATTATTTTGTTCCCAAATAATACAATGCGCAAAAGTTCAGAAAACCTAACTTCAGGGCGGCCACAACTTGTTGACCGTACTGTACCATTATTGTATTGCTTTTCATCAGAAAGTACTAGTAGATGACCTTGTGTTACTAACTCCGTTCCTAACTTACTACCCAAGTTGGATAGTAAGAGATACACAAAGCTGCACTTTATCTTACCAAAACGAAGATATGAAAATAATTCATTATCTCGAGTGGGAATGAAAGACTGACTTACCTTTGGTTTAGAAATAGCTGGTGGTTCCGGTGGTTTATCCTCTTGGTTACTAGGCGGCTTGTAGGTAAAGATAACTAGCATATACTATTCGTTTTTTTTTCATTGTTTTTTTTATAAAATTATTAATAGACTAATGTTAAATATATGTGCATATAAATATATACATACCTAATACAACTAACAAATAATCTATATATATAAAAGGACTTGTCCTCACTGACTGAGGTAAGACGCACGCACAGCCGTAACCGCTGATGATAGAAACGTGGAATTTGGACAGATGTTTACTTTCATAATCTGGACATCCACTAAGAAGGGATTTTGGAAAATTTTAACCCTAAAGGGGCGAAATAGGGGTTGAAAGTTTGTATGGAAAAAAATTTAAATCGGCACCGATTTTTATAAAATTTGGAATTTATATTTTTAAAAGTATTTAATTGAACACGTGTTTCATGTTTTTCTAGAATTCACCCCCTAATAATAATAAGCAAGCGAAGCTGCGCGCGTCCGCTAGTCAACTTATAAATTACATAAAAAACTAAAAATAACATAAAGGTGAGCCTCACACAAAGTACACAACAAACATGTCAAAACGTCGCACCCTTTCAAAAGCTTTACTTTTACTGTGAAAATATTTACACCTCTTGAATTACGTATAGTAAAAAGTTATATTAATATGATATAATATACATGTACAAAATATATTCATATACCCTCGGTTTCCTTCTCAATATCCTATTATGTAGTGTAGCTTCACGGTGTATCCTGCATTTAGCAGAATAGTGAAGGGAGGGTGTTACCACTAACGGACCATGTTGATTGGTGGAACTTAACAGCGCATTTTGTTTTATTATCAGGGTGAGCTAAAGATTTTTACAAAGTTATACTAATATGATATACATAATATATTGTAGTATATGTAGAGATTCCTAGTTCGATTCTCATTTACATCAGAGTTATGGCGCCTATTATTAAACATTTGGTATATTCAAGACTTCAAGTTGATCGAATTATCTATTTAAACTATGTGAAAAAAAATGTATTAGGTATACATATGCTTGGGTTTAAAAAAAGTTTTTATAAAGTTTAATTATTATATATTTTTTTTTTAATACTTACAGCGGCCACGGCTAGAGGATCAGGTTCAGGTTCCATTGGTGTAGAATTAGGTGCCTCTGGTTCCATAGGCTAAGAAAAAAAATATGTGTACATATTATTATTATTATGAAATTTCTTTTTATACTATGTCGAGATGTAACTCCATACATTTTAAGAATCACTATATGTCAGGAATGATGATGAAAGTATTTGTATATTTTTTTGATTTGTTAGTTTTGATATAACTTTCCTTTTTTTTGACGAAAGGAAGCCCAAAATCCGAACATTTTGACGTTCGGTCCTACATAACTAGTTTAGCACACAGGGTGAATTTTGATATTTCATTTGTAACAGTGTACCCTTAGTCTCTACTAAATTTCAGCTATTATATTTTTGCTTAATGTATTAATATGAAAATATGATGAAAAAAATTAGTTATTTATTTTGTTTACTTAGAACTTACCTTTGCAATTTTCTTAATAACAACCGGTGGTGGTGCGTCATTGCTTTCCGATGGAACATAGAACATTTGGGGGTCCAATGAGCCGTCGGGTTTTGGTATCGGTTTAATCTAAAATGGAACAGCTTTTTAGTACATTATCCATCCATAAATAATATCACACGATTTCACGATGATTTTTTGTTTCCTTCCCCACTTTATTATTAGAACTGGTCATATTTGTAAGAACCCCCTAGTGTCACATATTTTACAAATTTACATATAGGAATTATTAAATTAAAACAGCAATATGGATTTTTTAAGCTATATCTCGTATATAGTAGAGTAGACAGGGAACCTAGTGTAAAACACTCTATTTCCCACGCTCAACCCAATTCCCAAGATATTGCCAATTGCCTGTAAAGACGCAGAACTTAACGCTGTTCTTCTTACCATATGTAAGAATGAAAATAATTAATTTCCTCGAATAGATATCGAGCCCGCATATTTAGATAACAAACATATTCACAAAATTTAAGAAAAAAAAGCAATACATACCTTAATAGTAATCCTAGGGTGAGGCATTTCAGGATTTTCCATATCCTGGGTTTTCTTCTTTCGTTTGTGTTTGTGAGACTTCGAAGGCGACCGCATCAAGTCCGGCGAATATCTCGACCTGTGTTTCTCCTTACGTCTCTTCCTATTTGCTTTGTACATCGCTATATCCGATGAGAGATTAGCTAAAGTGCTTTCTATTGAACTCTCTATAGTCTTACTATCTCTTTCCTTTGAATCGTTTAGTAAAGCTGAGAATGAGAGATTTTGCGAGTAAAAACTCGAATCCTTGCCTTGAACGTTGCTTGTTGAATCATTGGACTGTTCATTGTTTGACTCGTTCGGACTGTCAGCTACTATAGGCGTTATCGACATTAGAGGCGTATTTGTTAATATTGGCGATGTGAAGGACCGCTTGTGAATCTTCTTTGCGGACATCTCACTTTCACCACCTGACGTTGAAGAATAATCTTTCTTGGATTTAGCTTTTTTGTCTTTCCTGAGAACGGTTTTGAGTTCAGAACTTTCGTTTTCACTACTAAACTCAAAGGGTTTTATTGTTACTTTGATGGGCGATATGTTTTCTGACGACATATTTAATTTTGGTTTTTCTAATTTATGCGGTTTTTCTGGTTTAGGTTTAGGTGGTGGAGAATTTGGAACTGAACCGGGACTTTGCGGCTCGGATATGATAGCGCCATCTTTGCTGTATCGTATTCGCGATCGTCGGGGCACTTTCTTCTCTAATACTTCTGGTTCGGAATCCGATGTCTTATCGCATTCGGAGCATTGCCTAGATATATATAATAATATTAAAGAAGTACTCACAAAACTTAAGTGAAATATTTAAACATTTAACATATATTTAACAAAATAAATCAACCTTAAAAAAGCTTTGTTAGTTTAAAATTGTTAAAAGGCATAAGATGTTACACAACTACGGCTATCTAATGCGATACGCGCTGAATCTAGTATTTAAATCACTTTATTTAGTTTTATGCTATATCTTACACATAGCAAGATAAACAGGTGAAATCTAGCGTTAAGACAATTTATTTCTTACTTTCTGCTCAATTTTTGAGAGACTGCGTGCCGAGCGGCGTAACACAACGCCACGTTCTGTCTTACCCACCCTATTCCCAAGTCTAGTTGACTCACCAGCCATACGACTTGCTCTTCTTGGGCGGTCGCTGCAGCGGCGGGCGCAGGCAGTGCAGGTGGTAGTGATGGCGGCACGTGTCGCACGCCGCCATGAGGTGCCGCTCGCTGCGCCGCCCGCACACCGCGCACTCGCGCGCCGCCAGCGCGCCGCACCCCGCCAGTGAGCTCGCTGCGGGGACACACTTTAGATATATGGGGATAAGGCACCCACCACCCCGGGCTAAACCAGTTTGTATATATTACAGGAAGAGAGGCAGAGCTTATTGTATATTATGAACAATCTTCATAATACGCGTATACCAAACACGAAGAGCCAGTCAGTCTATCATTCAATTAATCAATCAGTCAATCAATCGGATGTCAGTAATTCAGGTATTTTAATTTAGGCAAACTTTGAAGTTAATTAAATTTTCATTATATTCGGAAATAGATTGTGTAAATCTTTTATTTCGACTCATGCTAGACAACAAACACGCTAAACTCAATTTTTTTATTCTGGTAAACAACATATGATCGCGCAAATTATACAGAATGCAAAATTAATTAAAAACTTAAACTAATATTTATTAATAATAATTTCATTTTAAACTTGAAATGAAATTACTGTAACATTATTGGACTTACTTCTCAAAAAAGGCCAAACCTTTAGTATATTTATACAATAGAGTACTTTCAACGAGTTGTGGCCGCCCAGAAGTTAGGATTTCTGAATTTTTACACATTGCACACTTAAAAAAATTATCAAAAGTAAAAAAAAAAACAAAAATCTAATCTGCACAACCATCTACGACTAACTTAAGGGCGGCCACAACTCATCGACCGTACTATAATAAAGTAATAATAACCTAAAAAACCCACCTTCCAATGAAGTAGACAAGACTTTCCCATGGCGTGCGTCCGGGTTGTCGCTAAGAGGAAAACCAACGCCCATCTTAAGTGCAGCCGCTGTGGGCACGGACCTGACGCCCACACTATACTATTGTGTGTGTGTTTTGTATGTTTTTATATTATGGATGGCTATTATTGCATAAAAAAAGAAAGATTGTCTTGTTTTTGAAGCTTAAACCGATATAGTAAGGTAGGCAGAGAGAAATTAGAACGATTGGTATAAATCATTCATTTCTCTATATGAAAATAGAACTGACAACCATCACGTTTACATTTAGATGCTGCCACATTACGTCACAAAGGCTTACAAATGTCTATAATGCTTTTTGACATTTTGCCTATCCTTCTTGTACTGATAGCAGTTCCACATATTTAATTCTTAATATTATTATTGTGGACTATTTAATATAAGACAAAAATGAAAATATACCAGAACAATATTTTTTGTTACATTTTTTTTAATTATCTGTAATAATAAACTTTATATTTAAATATTTTTTTGGCTCTACTTTTTATGTTCATTCATAAATGTGCTAAACGTAGCTTAAACCTCATGAACTGTTATAATTTTATCATTCGGTTATCTTTCTTATTTAAAAGACAATCTTCCTTCTAACCATCCATATTATATATGTATATTTATATGAAATTATTAGTGCAAGACAGTCAAACCACAATTTGGACATGATACAAAAAACATAAAAATTTTTTAATGAAAATTACTTAATTAACAACATAAAAAAAATATCTCATATTTACACTAACATCTTCATATATTTTAATGTAAATATTTTTATACCAATCTTAAATTCTCTTTACATTCTATTTTCATAATAATATTTTATTATGAAAATAGAATGAATAGATTAGATAGAATCTATTTTAATAATAAAGCAGAGGTAACCTAATTTTCGATATTTATATCGAGTGGCAGAACCCAACACCGCATTTTGTAACCAGAGCGAGGAAATTAACCTAATTCATTCCCCCGAGCGAAAATCGAACCCACAACCATCGTTTTTACAGTTAGACCCTGTGCAACTGAGACCCAGCCACGGCCTTAATAAATAAATCATACAGAATATATATTATATTACATAAATACACATATAAAACCATCTATATATTTGCATATAACAGTAATATAATATATATCAATTCCATACCGTTTGTGCAACTGTTGGGGTGTGACTTTCGGAGTTGAACGTGGTACTTCCGGCGGTACTAAAGGCTTCTCCTCCATAATGGCGGGTACAGCTTTTTTAGGCGACAAAGCTATTATAGCATCGTATATCTTTTGTAAGCCCTCTTTAGTGGAAGTCAGTTCTGCTAGTGTTTCGGTGTTTTCTTTAGATGCCTTAAGAAACAAGAAAATAAACATTTACAATATAACATTAATTTATATTAAATGTAAAGAAAATGTCCTTAAATCGGTATTTTACTTTTTATTTACATATTTCAATAAAATACAGATAATTAAGCTACTCAATCCGAATAATACAGATAAATATAGAAAAAATCCTAGATATCAAATCTCATTCAAGCAGGTTCAAAAAGTACCAAAAGTGTAAAGTACCTAGAGGTAGTGTCGGGACCTCATTGGAATTTATCAATGATAGGCAATTCTCAAATATTCAGGTCCCACTTGACCAGGTTTCCCTCTATCACGAAAAAGATAGAGAATAGCGAAGTTTTTATTTCACGCTTCTCCGCTCATTACTGGTAGCGAAAGTTAAATAATAAATATTAGCACATTACGTAAGAAATCGACAACTACTGCATAAAAGAGACAATTCTCAATTTCATTATAATGGTGTCTCACATAAAAAATAAAATAAAATGAAGCTGTCGAGATGCGGTACAACGTCTGACTAAGTTCCCACGGTTGTGGATTTGAATCCTCCAAAAGAAAAAAAATCACTTCTTTGCTCTCTTTTGACACTAATATCCTTCAGTCTGACACTAATAACCTGCTAAAGATATGGATATGATATGATATGCATAAGGCTAAAAAATATATGTAAATGGCCATTACATCATCATACTCCATTCTCAATTTCTCATCTTCAACAACAAGTTTCTCATTTTCCTTCGTGAGTCGTTCCAAAGACTTCCTTAGGGAAGTAACACGGGTGTTCCTCTCGAGGTAGTAACCGACGAATTCAACGGAAAACGCGGGGGGTACGTGCCAACGACGGGACACATCTTTTAATGCTGCCATCTGAGGAGAAAATAACATAAATACTTTCTTATAACATTTTATCACATTTTATTACTATGCAGCAAAAAACTAGTAAAAAACAACATTTTCATTATAATACCTGTGCATCTTGAAACTCCAACGCATGTGTATCCACTCCCATACATTCAGCTTTCTTCTGGAACTTTCTCATTGCTGACGCACTACTGTACACCATTCGCGCCATTTTCTGTGTGGGTACTACATGAAGATTTTAAAATTATATTATAATAATGGAAGCATGGCAGAGCAAAGTTAGTGTTAAGACTCCGTTGGTTTTGGTTGAATTTCCCCAACCCAAGCCCAGTTTTCCAGACTTTAGGTGTTGAGCAATTAGAGCAGAGAAAGGAAAATAATAATTTGGGTCCCATCAAGATCGAATCCACAACCCACGATAATCACTGCGACGCTATTTGCAGAAATTATATAAAATTAAAAAGGAATTTATAAAATATGCACATTAATAAAAAGTACCAGACTGGTCTCAACGGTATTGCGGCCAGTCGGATAAGAATATTTTAACAGACAGAGATCGGACTGAGAATGATCTTGTGACCTGCACAATAGAGTAGAGCCGACCTAAAGTGAGATGCCAAAACAGAAAACAAATTGCATACCCCACGGCGGGTTCCTATTTTCTTTCTGTAGGGAATACTTTTTCCTATATTTGATCAGTTTACGTTGAATTCGTTTCTGTTCTTCAGTACTCAGGTTATCTTGTAACTCAAATTTCCTGTTAAATAGAAGAATATCATTTATTTTCGCAATTTTATTTTTTTACAAATATTTTTTTTTTTGATGGTATACTGTAATGGAAATATTTGTTTTACAGCTTTATGCTTTGCACATGAGCAAAAGCGTTAAGACACTGCATACGTCACTTTCCAGCCAAATTAGAGATATTAAGATTTAGTAACGAAACTAAACATCGCACTTTAACTTTCAAAAAGATGTCATACCGTTTATCAGTCCTCAATTGCAACGCCAACCAGTTTCGTTTACGTTTCTTTACCAACATTTTATCAGAATGTAATCTACAATGTGCATAGAACGGATCCGCTTGTTCCGCTTCCTCGGAATGTGCTTCAGCTAACAGACCTTCACGCTGACCACTGAAAAACAACAAAACATTATTATCAAGATTACAACTACTACAGTAATAAACAGACACAATGTGAAACAATTAAATAGAAATGTAGTACTAACGGTAAGGATTACTCATCCTTGTGCATTATGCAGTAATAAGATAAATAATAAATTAAAGTAATAAGAATAATAAGAGTGGTTAAAACCACATATATATTTTACAAAGTAACACCAAAGAAAGTTTCGCCTCTTTCATCTTTTAACATGTATTGTTTTAATTAATAATTAAATAGGTGAATAGTCTCTATAGGGAATAAAAACATATTTGTTTTTATATCCTGGCTCTATCTATTTAGACCCAAAAATAATGGATGTTACAATTTACAAGAAACAAAAAAAAACACATTACCAAGTAACATGAAAGAATGTCTTGCACAATCCCGCATCGCATCCCACACAGACGCCAGTGCGGGCTAACGTTGCATCTCGGCACAATGCACAGGAACGTGCACCCCAACGAGAGTACGCCATTTCGAATAATGTTACGCCTGATAAACGTTCCACCTGGAGTTTTCGGAAATTTATATATTAATATCTGAAGCGAAATCTTTGTGTTTTTTTCCAAAAAATATGAGGACAAAGTAATTTGTCATAGTTATAGTTTATATAGAAAAAGAGGGAATCAAATAAATATAAAACAAATATGTTTGAGGATAACCTCAGTGTACAAGCACTTTTGTATGAAATGACGTACACGTTGCTATAGCGACGCTTATTGTATGCATCAATTTCTAAATATGATTAAAACACACATAAAATCCTATATAAAATTATATTCTTTATTGCACTTTCTATCTTTTCTTTCTCACTTTCTGTTTAAGACAGTGCTTGATGATCTCTATATACATATATAAATAAGTTTACCCTTATTGAGTGACTGACAGAATTTAATAAAGAAATAAAACAAGACCACATTACCTCTGAAAAGGCAACACCAGGCACATAAAGTGCACACACGAGATGAACCCACGCACCAACCTCTGTTTCTTTAAATATGCCACCTGAATGAAAATAAAAACGACTTAGAAATCCATGGGTTCACAGTGCCAATGTACGAGGGTAACTTTTAAAGGCGAAAAATGCATCGCATTTACAGTTAGACCATGTCCCTCTTAAAAATGTATAATATAATATCAAATCAAATCAGTTTCATGCTGTATACCGCACACAGCAGGCTAGCACTTTCCGCCGAATTGCGGAGGCATTGCGTGGCGGACCTCAACGTCTCAACGCTTAGCCTCGACACCAGAGCAAAGAAATGGAAATAAAAATTGCAATGAAAATATAATGTAAATATAATTAATGTAATATTTTTATAACAATTGTATTATTTAGGTTATAGTTGTACCATAAATGCAACAGTTATGGATTCGATTCAGTGAAATGAATTATAATTTATTAATATTTTGCCGCTCTGGTTTGTTACCAAAGCACGGCATTGAGTTCCGCCTGTAAAAAGGCGACGATTCGAAAATACAGCAGAAAGTGCGGAATGAAGTGGTCCTAAATATTGAATTCCCTCTACTCTACCTACTCTACTCTACTATATGCAGAACACAACATGAAGTTTATAAAAATTAACATACAATCATATTTTCATATATTAAATGTTTAGAATTTTATAATGTACTAGTGGACCTGGACGCGGCTACGCCTGCTTGAACTATAAGAATATTTATGAAATATTATATAATATATTTATTTTTATAAGGATGAATATCAAAATATAAGTTCATTTTGGGTGACGTTTTCTTAAAACAACAAAGAAACTTTGCAAACCGGTGCTTAGCAACGACGGTTGTTATTAACATGGCAGAATAAATTGCATGTCAAATTAGAAAGTACTTTAATTTATTAGTATATATGTGTAATGTAATGTTATATAGCCTATAGCACTTCTGAAGAATGCAGTTTTCATACAAAACAAAAACAAAGTAAATCGGACCAGTAGATCCAGAGATCTTAGCGTTCAAACAAACAAACAAACAAACAAACAAACAAACAAACTTTTCCGCTTTATTATATTAGTATAGATATAATATAATATTTTAATATTTTAAATATAGTAAGTAGTATCCTTTTCCAATCATTTTTAATAAATTTTTAACAAAAAGATATGTTATAATATTTCTACCAAAATTTATGCAAGTAACAAAAATATTACCTTTATTAGGACATAGTTCACAACTAGGATCAAATACACCCGCTTTACAAGCTTCACAAAACCATGGCTCTGTTGATGCTGAGCTAACCGTACTTGATTCACTTGCCACATCTGACACTCCATAGCAACCTAAAAACAACATAATACTCTTTATTGTACTAAGTATATGTAAGAAAACAACTTTAAAAACATTTAATTCACAAAGGTGGACTTATCAGTCTATAAAATATATTTTCGATTCAATGCAAATAAATGAGAATGAGAAAAACAACTACTTTTTTTATTTATTTATTTATTTTGAACTGTCTACTGTATGTAGCAGGGTAGGCAGGGTAAACATAGTAACTCTACAATACAATTTGTATTCTTTTTAGAGAGATATAATGAAAATAATTAAATACTCTGAGTAGGCCTTGAACACCTTCAAGTTAAATATTCAGATAATTTATTACTTACTTACTTATAATTTATTATTTACAAAAATTCAAGTTATCTGAAATATATACAAGAGAGACTTTTATATTGCATATAGCTAGGAAGGTAATGAAAACCTAGTGTCAAAGATTAATTTGCTTTGCTTTTTGCTAAAATTGAAACTCATATAGCATTTGTCCTAGTGGGGATTAACCATACACTAATAATTTACAGTCAGATGCTGCCTTCTATTTCATATTATTTTTTTTGTTTGATAATTATTTTTTTTTGTTTTTCTGTGATGAATTTACAATCAGTTCTTTACTTTTAGCAAATGTGTTCTGTGCTGTTGGCATGAATTTCATATAATAAAACAAAATAATTAATATAAATTTCGGTCACCTTCATGTACTGTTACGCCACAGCCATCACATTCAACAATTTCATTAAAATCATCACTTCTTGAGCCAAGACATCCAGCACAAATCATTACATTTGCTAATCCTGGGAACTGAGAAGAAAAATATGTTTGAGAAACATAATATAAAAACACTCTAAATCCCAAAATGTTAGCAACCATAAATAAATTGTAATAATATATTAGAATCGAAGCATAGCTTAATAGCAATGTTTAGCTTGTTGTCAGAGCACATGAACAGTTTCTAAAATATCAGAGCAGGTTTTAATTCTGTAACATAATTTTTTTTTAATATTTTCTAAAAAACGTATCTACTTTCTTAAATATTATGACTTTTACTAATTCTACACAATAATTCTCGCATATAATTCATTTAACATTAGTTGTCATTGACACGGCCTAAATAATACTCCTTCACGCAAGTTCCGCGAAAATATCTTATTTAAAATTATTTCCACTCACAATATCTAACAACGGCTTCGAAAATTCAGTGTATAAAGTGTGTTAATATACATTAGTGATACAAACATTGCAATTAAAATGTGTATAATATCGTAAATAACGCAATAATTGCTTAGATTTATATATTAATTTTTTTTTGTGACAATTTGTGCGGTCAGTTGAATATTTCACTGCCACAGTGGTCAGAGTGCATCAGCGATCGAATCTCACGGTTACGCGCTAAGCAGAAGAACCATTATCGTATGCAGAGCTTTCGTCGAGACGTATGACGTACCCTAATCACTTCGTCATAGATTAAGCTCTGCAGATAAGACACATGTACGAACAAGCAAGCATTTGCATCTGAGAAGACAACATTATTATCATATTATTTACTCAAACTTATTAAATAATAAAAATGTCACGGTCACGATGGGGTTGTTGTTTACCGGAAGCAGGTAATAATGATGAGTCTATAACATGTTCAAAGTGTAAAAAACGTTATCACTTTGCATGCATATTTCTTGACGCAACACTAGCTAATACAGATACGGGTTGGAGCTGCCCTGAATGTTGTCGGAATTCCTCTAAGAATGTAAAAAAGGATCACACTCCTATTCGCAATGTATCTACTGTGAGAGGAAGTAAAAGACCAGCACTTCAGTCTCCGCCTACACCGGAAAATCGCAGCATAACTCGGGATGATTTACGTGATGCAATAGAAGAAGTTATGAATCAAAAAATGCAAGAATTATTTTCTAAAATGGAAGATAGTATTAGCAAAATTATCGATAGAAAGATAAAACCGTTAGAAGATGATATAATTGAAATTAGAAAGTTTTTGAATTTCACTAACGAGAATTATGAAGACATGAAAAATAACATTGATGCTTTTAAGGTCAGAATATCTGAGTTGGAATCTGAAAGAGATGAGCTTGGTTCTACTGTTAATTCTCTTAATCAAAGAATCAATCAAATAGAACAGCAGTCGAGACAGAGTAATATAGAGTTGCAATGCGTGCCGGATAATAAAAATGAAAACCTAATTAAGATAATTTGTGATTTAGGAAAGATTGTCGGTTGTCAACTTAAAAGAAAATGATATACTGCGCTGCACCCGCACTGCAAAGCAAAATCAAAGCTCTCCACGCCCACGATCAATAATTGTACAATTGTCAACACCAAGATTGCGAGACGAGCTTCTTGCTGCGTCTATTAAATATAACAAGGGAAAATCTGTAGAAAATAAATTAAATTCTGCACTACTGGGATTGCCTGGAATTAGTAGACCGATCTTTGTCTGCGAACACCTGTCTCCCATGAACAAGGCTCTCCACGCGGCAGCCAGGAAGAGAGCGAAGGAAGCTGGATACAAGTATGTCTGGATTCGGAATGGCAGAGTGTTTTTGAGGAAAAGTGATGAAACCGAATTTATCGTAGTGAAAAATTTAGATATATTAAAAAACATTTGATAATTTGTTTATTTTTAAGTTTATTTAACTAGTTTTTAGCGGTGTTGGTATGTTATTGTCCAGTTCTCTCTTTTTAAAATTCGATTCCAATATAAAATTGTACTATCAAAACTCACGTGGATTAAGAACCAAAACACACAGCTTTCTTCAAGCGGTACTTTGTAATAATTATGACATAATCGTTCTCACAGAAACGTGGCTAAACGACTCGGTTTCTTCCAGTGAGCTTTTTGACGAGAGATATGTAGTTTATAGAAGAGATAGAAGTAACGCCGAACTAATTCACAAAAATGAAGGTGGCGGAGTCCTTGTAGCAATTTCCAGACAAATACACTCCAAACGTATATTTCATTGGGAATCTAAACTTGAAGACCTCTGGGTCATTATTGAAATTCCGATATCACATTCTTTACGTCGGGTTGCTCTCTGTGTAGTATATTTGCCTCCTCCGGTGCATAGTTCAATGTTGGATTACTTTATAGATAATTCTCGTCTTGTTCTCGAAGATTGTGATTGCAGCTGTATCTTAGGTGACTTTAATTTACCTAGTATTAATTGGAATTTATTGAATGATACTTCTTGCGAATATAATGTGAAAGGTTTATGTCAACCTTTAATAGATTTAATTAACATATATGGACTCAAACAGCATAACAGTGTAGTCAATAAGTCCGACAGAATACTCGACCTGGTGTTATCTAATATTCCAACTTGCATAGTCCGTCCTAGTCACTCAACCCTCAGTAACATTGACCAGTTACATCTTAAGGCACCGTTTAAAAGAAAAATACAACCTTAGACGTCGTTTTCAAAAATATAAAAACCCAATGGACGAACTAGAGTTGCAGTTGCTAGATTCGCGTTGTACACGTTTGGCCATTGATTGCTATAATAAATACATTAGTGACTCAGAAAAAAATATTTTAAAAAACTCGAAATATTTCTGGACCTACGTTAAAGCCAAACGAGGTGGCACGAGCTCTTACCCACTTCATATGACTGATGGATCGGTGACCGCCTCAGATGGTAAGCAAATTTGTGAAATGTTTGCGTCATATTTTGCATCAGTATTCATAAATAATACTACTCAAAACTCAGTCGGTTTATAACGCTACCTATTATAGACTCTGAAACTCTACTGGGGAAACTCAAAAGTTTAGATGAAAACAAGGGTGCCGGCCCCGATGGGATTCCGCCCGTGTTTATTAAGAGATGTGCTATATACCTGGTAGAACCTTTATTAATTATATTTAATATGTCCTTGCAAACTGGCATTTTTCCGGCTGAATGGAAAAAAGCGAGAGTAGTCCCAATTCACAAAGCAAACAACGTGGATTTAATATCAAATTACAGACCTATTTCCATTTTATCAACTTTAGCTAAGGTACTAGAATCGCTTGTTTGTCCCTCTGTACGTTTTTATTTTAAACAGAGTTTGAGCATTCATCAGCACGGGTTTGTTCCTTCTCGGTCAACATGTACCAATTTAGTTGATCTCACAGAAAATATAGTAGAGGCTCTTGACTCTCACAAGCAAGTGGATGTTGTATATACAGATTTTAGTAAGGCTTTTGATCGTTTGCCTCATGATTTATTGATGCAAAAGTTATCTGCTTATGGCATTTCTGGTATTTTTTTACAATGGATCAAGTCTTACTTAGAAAACAGAACATTCTCTGTAGTAGTCAATGGCTTTCACTCTAATTTTCGGAAAGCAACGTCAGGTGTTCCGCAGGGGTCTCATCTGGGTCCAATCTTGTTCACCATGTTTGTTAACGACATACTTAATGCTATAAAATTTTCCAAAACTTTTATGTACGCAGATGACCTAAAATTGAGTAAAGTTATGGACACTGTACAAGATTCAATGATGCTTCAAAAAGATCTTGATGAACTTCTCAATTGGTGTCGGCACAATAAAATGGATCTCAATCCAAATAAGTGTTTTTTTGTACGGTATTCTCGGAAAAGAAATGTCATCTCATTTCAATATAGTATTGCACAAAATAACATTAAAGAACTTGAGCAAATCCGCGATCTGGGTGTATTATTTGATAAAAAATTAACGTTTGTACCTCACATTGAACAAATAGTTAACCAGGGCTCAAAACTACTCGGGTTCGTATTAAGGAACATTAAAGGTTTACGTGATAACAGAGTCCGGATACTGCTGTACACATCTCTTGTTCGCAGCATCTTAGAATATTGTTCAGTAGTATGGAGACCTCACTTTGCGAGCCATTCTCTAGTAATAGAACGAATACAAAAAAGATTCTTACGGTACCTATTATTCTCGAACGGAATTTCAAAAAAGATACTACCTTCTTATTGTCAGCAATTAAATCACTTCCGAATGATTTCTTTAGAAGAACGTAGAAGGCGGTTAGATATATTTTTTGTCTCTAAAATTTTTACCAACGGAATTGACTGCCCTCAGCTACTCAATAAGTTTAATATACGTGTACCAGCGATGTTACCCCGTAATATAATAACCCTTCTTTATCCCCCACCCCGGAAAACAGTGTTTGGGTCAAACTCTCCTGTTCCTAGACTTTGCAAGTTGGTTAACGAGTACAGTGACCTATTTGACATTAATGCTGATTCAACTAGCAAGATTCGATTAATATTGAACACCAAAAATCAAACATGCTAAAAATATATTAAATTTAACATTTTTTTTTAATTTTCTTTTTTGTTTTGTGTTGTTTTCTACGCTTAGGAGTTTATTTTCGGTCTATTATAGCAAGATGTATCTACCTGTAAGTGTTTGTTACATTTAGTCTTAGTTCCATGTACTATGTATCTTTTTTGTATGTATTGATGTAAACAAATGTTGGTGGATCAATAAATAAATAAAAAATAAAAACATTTCACCTTAAATTCTTGCAGTTTTGCCTTTTCAAGAAGATCGGTTACACTCATCTCTTCACCAAGCTTATTTGTCGTGTTTTTATATTCATCTTCTCCCTCTGTCTCCGATTGGTCCGAACTACCGCTGTTTGCATTAGCCTCTTAAATAGTCATAAAATTACAACATTTATATATGTTTTTTTATAATCCATGTTTTATTTAAGAATATTAAGGTGCACTATATAAACTAAAATACTTACTTTTATCGTCATCATCAGAATTTATAGAATAGTCGTCACTTTCTTCGGGGTGGTCTTCAATACGAAAGTCAGAATCGTCAGAACTCTCGCCCTCACCAAGATCGAAATCTAGTAAGGACTGTGGTTCCGCCGGCTTCACTTTGCGCTTTGCAGGTCCTCTTGTTTCTAAGAAGCAATTAATAATATTTCACTTTAGCCGGCATATAAAAGTCAATATGTACATGACATAATGCTTTATACTTACGATTATTCATGTTTAGACCAAAAGATCTTCAACGGATTTTATTAATCAATGAAACACCAGCATCACCCAATTCAAATAGCATAAAAACATTATAATTTCATATAATACACAAGCATTATGTAGTAATTAATACGATTTACGCATCCACAACCAGTATTATAATATCATGTTAAGTTTGAGAAATATTGCTATTTTATTTGGCATATGTCAAGTACATAAAACAAAATGACAATTGACAAAAGCATAATTATAGTACCTACTACCTGTCCAATAAAAGATAATAAAAATATGAAATTAATATCGCTAAAAAGGCTTAAAAATAAATATCATAAATTATTGTTTAATTGATAAGTAGTAGAATATTTTGATAATTTAAAATAATTATATCTCAACTTAGACTAGACTTTAACTTAATTTCCAAATTAAAGTACCAAAATTATTTCAAAGCGTATACGGTAAAATTATTTGATCTTGAACTTTTGAGAAACCATTAATTTAACTGATCAGGGTAGGCAGAAGAAACCTAGTGTTAAGCCACTCCGTTACTTACTTTCCGCTCAATTCTCGAAGTACTGCATGTTGAGTTGCAGAACTCAACGCTGCGCTTTGCTTCGATACCAGAGCGGTTACACATTTTTACTCCTGCACCCCGACTGGCCTCAATATATTTTTATTTTTAAATAAAAGCCAACTCTTTTAGATGTTTTGTTTCTTCTGAATACTGACTTATTTTGTATTGTAAATAATTTTAATAGCTTGTAAAATATATAAAAAGCTTAAAGATATTTTGATTGAATTTAATGTAAGGTACGATATAATTATTATTTATTTATATTTATAATTATTGTTATTATTGTAGTACAGTAAACGTACAATTAAACCTCTATGGCATAGTCGAGTGATCGTTACGAATAAATGGTAATATAAATGGAATGTTTACTTTAAGCCTTAGTACTAGTGGTCATTGGTCATTAATGTCAATTGTCAAATAAATGTCAATATTGTACTGTCAACATTTTTAGATTTTTACATTTCCCCGTGTTAGAATTTATCAAAGGCACTGGTTGGACAAATTAAAATATAAAATGCTAGGGCGCACGGTCTTATCGAGGGCTATTTTACTGAGAAGCTTAAAAAATACAGCTAATGTAAAGCAAACCAACAGAAATGGAAGCCATGGGTAGATACCACACATTTAGCACTTGTTATGTCATTCTTTTTATTATGAAATAAAAATTACAATAACAAACTTATTACGATTAATCAATAATTGGTGCAACTAACCTACCTTTGTAAATCAAAATAGTAATAAATACAAAGTTTTGCCGTCCATATTTTTTATTTTATTTCCTTACTCTGTTAACAAGACAAAGTGCAGTGTAGTTTTGCCACAAAACACGCAATTTCTCGATTTAATGAATCTTAACACTATATTCCCATTGCTTACCCAGCTATGTGTGTTATACAATATGAAATTAAAAGAACAATAATAATCACCTATTTCTATTTATTTATTTATTGAAGAGTTTGGACATATCGAGTACCTCCACCCATGCCGAAAAAAAGGGAAGTTTACTTGGCTACAGTCCTTGGAGGAATTTGTTGGTGGTGGATTCTTTATCACATTGCCACAGAACCGGAACATATTTATGTAAGTTATAAGAAGCATGAAAATGCTGGAAAGTGATTTTGTTGTAACTCTAAGGAGCCTTCTTTATTTGATTATAATCTAAATATAACACTTAAAATCGCTTTCTGTCGATATGTCTCCTCCATGGTACAGTAGAACAATGTCTGACTGTTCTAACATGACGGTTGTCAGTTTTTGATATCAATTTTTAAGATACTTGAGAGTACTAATAGTTTTCATTTCTTTACTCTTTAAAGTGTGTGCTAAGTCGTCCCACTTAATGATTTGAATTCAGGCAAGTAAAAAACTGAATATGTAAAATAAGTTCTCTTTGTCTTCCCAGAATACAGTTTGAAGCTGAAATAAATAATTCAATAATACTTTTTCAATTTGCATTCCATTGTGCAAAAGAGATTTTAAAGGTTGTGTGCAAAGGAGTAATGTGTGAAGCTATTCAATTGTCTCTAGTTATATAAAGAGATTTTTGGGCCTATTATTTTATTACTTAACACTTAATTTTCCACAGGGTGAATGGCCTTATGTTGACCCAAGCACCTGGTCTGATGAAGAACTAGGCATACCTCCAGATTCTGCTGGTGCATTGAAAAAGTAGTTGCAATAAATGTTTGAAAAATCTAAATATATGTAGAAAATATGTGTGTAAAATAACTTATAAATAAATCTTGTTACAAACTTGCAATGATTTTTAATGTTAGTATATATAATTTTAATTTTGTTCAGCTAGCTACAGGTGCATTGCCAGCCAGATCTATTAGGAAAACTTATTTTTAATGTGTAATTATGTGACTGACTAGTCAAAAATAAATGCTATTTGACATTAACAATAAAATAAATATTACTTTTGAAAATGGAATTATATAGATTAATTGGTGCATATTAAATTAAATTAAAACTTTGGAGTGGTTCCACACCTTAATTTAGGAAAATTGGTATACAAATGAGGAGATAAAGAAAATTATATTGGATAATATTCTAACTTGCGTTATCTAAAATATACCAAACATTAAAGACTGCGATGGTTTTGAGTGCGACACCTATTCAGGGGAATATTTAAATTATTTTCATTTAACAAGTTTGGTAAGACAAATCACTGTTTTCAATGAAGATTTAAAGCTCTTTTTGTGTCTAAAAAGACAAAAATGTTTTTTGTGTGTGCAAAGTCGCTTGCATAAAAAAATATGAAGAGAACAGGCCAGTCATAGTGCTGGGATGCAAGCATACAACTATGAATGCAACAGATTGTGGGTTCAATTCCCACTCAAGAAAATTCAATTAATATTTTTAATCTGGTGTTAAGGCAAATCAAAGCGTTGAGTTTCACTAATCAACACGCAATGCCTCCAGTAGTCGGTAGAAAGTGGGCAACGGAGTGTCTTAACACTGGGTTCCCTCTGCCTAGCCTGCTGTGTGCGTGAAGCTGAAAAAAAAACTTTGTTTCTTTCTTGATAAAAATTCTGTACTTAAAATTAATTATTTAAATTTTTATATGTCATAACTTATAATTAAAAGTTAAATTATTTATAAAACCCGAACATATTCTTTTTGCATAATATAATTAGGGGCTCTCGTATTTCTAGTATTCAATTATTACTAAGTAGTACCAGTAATATATTTATAGCTATTAACCTTAAAAAAATAATTAGAACAGTTTTATAAAATCCATTTATTCTGTAGCACTTTTTTAAGGTGACACAAAAATGACAGATGATAGTTGGCAACATTGTATTTTGTGTTCGTGCTTAATGCTTTATTTTATAATTCATCTGTGACTGTTTTACTTCGAGTGCGAGTACTGAGTTGTGATTTGACGTGAATTGAAAATATTTTTCGTAGTCGCCCTCATTTGATTACAATTTATATACTTACAGTGATATCTACGTGAGAAGTTAAGACAGTGTTGTATATATGTGATGATGTGATTGTAAACAAATACATTTTATAATGGAGACTATTGCAAATCAAAAGGGTAAGTAATCGTCATCAGTACTAGTAATGCTCAGGTCTTGTTTGTATATGGATAACTGTACCTTACGACATGAATTTACTTGACGTACGATACCTGCTTTAATGTTTGATAGTAATTTCGTTTACTATCGTAATAAATCAGGGGTCAGTCAACCGCTCTTACGAACATACCTATACTTTATGTCATATTTTATTCAGTTTATGAGGTTTAATGGCTATTTATCATAGGGACACAAACTTAGACGTGCGTTCTTAAGTATTGCCAAGTTTGTCGTATGGTGTGAGTCATTTTCATGGCATTGTGATGTCATGTGCATGCTAATGTTAATAAACAAAACACATGATACATTTGTATGAGGACTCTCAAGTGAGCAGGCCAAATCTTCAAGGAAATATTTCTTTATACATTATTTGCAATGTAACTGATTATTATTAAACATTTTTTAATATGGGTTACTTAAACTTATTTGAAAAATCTTAAAAGCAGTCACTAGTAAATATTTGAATACTAATTTAATATAGTATATGCTATATTAGCCAACAATTATTTAGTAAGTTATTTAAGTTATTTAATTCTTATAATATATAGAATATGTTTTGTTATCTTAACAAACAACATAACTAGTTTTTTTAAGAAATATTATCTTTCTTAAATGTAAAATAAAGGAAAACTTTAAATAAAATGGTAACAAAACGTAGTAATATTTTTAATTTATTTATATAAAATAATTAAATAAACTTCTTTAATTATCCAATGTGATGTTCTAAAAATATTATTTATTAAATTATATTTTCAAGTCAATGATTTCATTGTGTATACAAGTTTATGTTAATACAATTTTTATATAATTCTTCTGTATGTGTACTACCCGCTACTTGTAACTCATCCACTTCCACTGGTTGGCTGGAAGAGATCTCTTATAGAGATAAGTCCACCTTTGCGAACTAAATGTATTTTATTGTTTTCTTATGTATATTTTGTGCAATAAAGAATATTATGTGTGTGTTGTCACTCTACTCCTAAACAGAAGAATATTTTTTTGATGAGATTTTATGTAATATTTTTTAGAAAACATAAAAAATTGAATCATTCTATATTATATTTTTTACATACTTGTACTTGGATTTTTAAAGGCTTCTTGAATGGCACACTTGGTTAATAGTCAGTATCAGTCAGCTAAGATATAAAAAATCAGGAAAATAATAAGACTACTGTAAAACAAGCAAAAAGCATTTCTCATCCACCTAGATCAATGTATGCTGGAACAACAAAAAAATAAATTTATTGTCAATTTAAATATGTTTTAAATATAATTTACTTTTCTTACAGTGTCTTGTATAGTAAATTATCCATATGATGCATCAGAGCCAGACGAGTTAACAGTGCGACCTGGGGATATTTTACGAGATGTGGAAAGACTTACTGGAGGTTGGTGGCGAGGGGAACTCAGAGGTCGTAAAGGCATGTTCCCAGACAATTTTGTATCTGTATTAACAGAACATAGTAATGCCAGGTATATTATTATTTATTATGTACTTTTAATTTATTTTAGTAGGACTGTAGATGTGATGGTTGTGGGTTCAATGAACTCCATATCCACACTATGGATATTTATATTTAAATTATTTTCATTTCCTTATTTTGGTAAGACACAGTGCGGTGGATAGAAAGCTTAGAATGACAGGTTTGGCAGAGATGTCTAACTTCCTATGTGGAAAAAAGCGATAAAATCTTATATTGGTAAACCTTAATTGTCTCCAGTTTATTCAGCTATATCTTTATTAAATTATATGTAAAAGTTATCTTCCTATAAACAACATTTTCGGGTATAATATTAACAATAAAACAATTAGAAAGTACTTTAACCATATTTTTAATGACCGTAAGTATCTTAAATACTTTTTGATTAATACAAAGGTGATTATTGTTCACTTTATCTTATCTATTAAGATAATATATTGATAATGGTTTCAACCTGTTAGTCAAGTTTGTGTTTCCATAAGTTTAGTATATATTAATAATAAAGGATTATAAAAATGTATATAGTGGATTCATGATAAAGTTTTTTAAGGGGTTATTCAAAAGGTAAACTAAATTTTAGGTTACATATTAAATTTTGTATCAAAATCAAGTATCATAATGTGAATATTATTTGGTAATTAGTTGGACAGATTACTAGTTATTCTTTTAGTCATTAATTTAAAATTATTTTTTAAGATGTTAATGAACATATTTCCTCATTATGTTAGCTTATCTAAAAATCTTGTATTGTTATTGGATATTAACATGAGCAAATTTTCAAGCAAAATGGATAGAATGTGGGTTAAAATAGATGGGTTAAGTGTTGCAAGATCTGCTTAAATTGATCAAAATATAAATAGTGTTATTAATAAGTTGTCATTGTTTTAATTTCTACACTAGTGTCAAAAAATCGCAGCGTTAAGTTCTGTTACTCAATATACGATGTCTCGAAAATTGTGTGGTGCATGGGGAATGGAGTGTCTTAACACTAGGTTCCTTGTAACTACTCTGATGTAGTATCTTTTTAAAATAAATAATAATTATTATATAGGTCAGGTGGAGTGCAAGGTCGATGTCGAGCGGTGTTCAGCTATCAACCCGCGAACCCTGATGAATTGGCGCTGGGGGTCGGCGACGTGCTCGAAGTTTTAGGAGAGGTAGGGTTGACAGTGTATTTTCTTGTAATATTTTATATGACACGGCGTTGGGTTCCTCTACTCAAAACGTAACGTCTCGAATTCAGACGAATAGTGGAGAACTGAATGTGAACACAATAAATTATGTCATACTTTACCCATCTTTGTCGTAGCTGCTCACCTAGTGTGACGGCACAAATTTTGCAATTTTACGTCCAGGAATCACAAACTAAGATGTATCCGTGCCGTTCTCAAGTCTGCGATCGAGCTTGAGATGTCGTTTTCATTCATAGGTTAATAATTTAAGAATGAAAACGGCATCTCAAGCTCGATCGCAGACTTGAGAACGGCTTATAAATATCGATTTTAAACAGCAAAGTCATGTTTGTATATTAGGTGAAACGAGATGTCATGAATTTTAGTATCCCTTGTCAAATGTCATGTCAAGCCTTATCCTCCCTAATATTGCCTCTATTATCCTTAACGTATACTATCTCCCATACTAGGTGGAAGAAGGTTGGTGGCAAGGTCGTAGGTCGGGCCGCGTGGGCGTGTTCCCCTCCAACTTCGTGGTGATGCTGGAGCCGCCACCCGCTCAGCCAGCGCCCTCGGAGCCCGCGCCCATATTGCCACCGAAACCTGGTAACTATTGTTTTGTTTATTGTTTTTTGATATTTTGTTTAAATGATTTAGGTTAATTACTTTAAAAACGTTTCTGGAGTATTTGCATAATGTAAATTAGAAATGTGGTCATAATTAATTAAATAACAAATAAATGTAACCGCGACAGATTGTGGGTTTGAATCCCATTCGAGTAAATTAAATATTAATATTTTCATTACTTGCTCTCAAAACGCAATGCCCCAAGAACTTGGCGGAACCGAAGTGTAAATGTGGAAGAGAGTATCTTAACACTGGCTTCCCTCTGTCTACAAAAGTAAACTTTATTCAGCATCGAAACTTCAGAAATCCAAAAATTCTGAAAGAATTATTAACTTATGTATTTTAAACTGGTCAATCCTGATAATAACTGACCGTTTTTTATGAATTTGTTGTTATAAAGAAGTTCTTATCAGTTGGAAGGTACTAGTCAGACCGTAAAAGATGATATCACGTTGCTTTATCACCTGTATGTATAACGGGAAATTGAATTAAGTATATGTTGTTATTTTTGCAAAAAAAAAACGTAGTTTTTCTACTTATTTTTAGAATGTGTTATTCATAATAATGATGCACAGCTATGACATACCTATCTACTTCCTTACCTTAATATATAAGCTGATTTAGCTGTGACGAAACGATAACGTAATGATAACTTATAAGTTTATAACTTATAAGATATAACGAAATGATAACTTATTATATTAGATTTATTTACTACGTTTATTTAAAATACTTTAGTTTGTTTAGTTATATTAAAGCGTTAAGTATAAAAACGCCATAGCTATGAATTCGTTTGGGGATGCAATGTCTTTTCATTTCCCCATTCTGACAAGGCCATTGCGTGGATTTAGTTCCGGATACTTTTGATTCAAATTTGAGACATTGCCTGTCCTGTTTTATGCGAGATATCAGATAGAGCGTGAAACTCAAAAATAATTAAAAATTTCCTTAACCTTAACCTTAACCTTAACTTCCAGTTCATCATTTATGTCCAAATATCATTGAAATCCCTAATGAATTTGACATAACTACTTTCTTACTAAGTATTTGCACAAACGAAAATTATCCATATATAGCGATAAATCACTAAAACTGTAATTTACATATATGTAATCTCGTCATATTATTGGACGTGTCGTAAGCGTTGTATAAAACATCTAATCAGATTTCCGCAAGTCGTTTACGATCATTACTTGGCTGACTTTTATGTATGAAATATAATATGTTACTTAATACAGTGTATAACTAGACTGTGTTTATATACACATGTAATATGTGTTTTTTTAATATATTATTAGATTTATGCAGGTTAGCAAATTTAATGGAAATTATTTTGGTATTTACCTATGTATCAATAAATGAACGGAGAGCGAAAATAATATTAAAAATACAAAATAAGCTGAAAAAGAAAAGATAAAATGAAGTGCATTGCTTAGTTCAGCTTATTTTTTTGAAACAATAGTCTATATTCAATATAAAATTAAATAAATATTAAAATCTCCTCGAGCAGGACTCGAACCCACAACCATTCGTATTGTGCCCCTGCCCCACAAGTGGCTAGATTTATGTATATAAGAAGTTACAATTAATGTAAATATATGTCTTGCCTAGTGTTATGACGAATCATACTATTATTGTTTCGCCGTTAAATGCAGTGACTCAGTAACAGTGTATAGGGAACACAGGGAAAGGAATTTTTTCTCGGACGCATAAATTAATCGATTTAACCACATACATTAAGGAAGTTTAATAAAACCGTCAGAATTTTGTATTTTGAACTTTAAAATGAATAAATTTTAGTTATTATGTATATTTTTTTGTCTCACGCTTAATCTCGCATAAATAGGCAGTCAGTGTTAAGTTAAAACTCTCCGTTTTCCGCTTTCCGAACGAATTTACGGACAATTCGTGTTGTGATGGAACTCAACACGCTGCAGTTTATCTAACGAGAGCTGTAATTTGGATATAATTTATTTCCCTGAGTGGGGATCGAACCTGTGACCATAGTCTTTACAGTGTCCCACTACACCACGATGGATCATAATTTACAAGAAAGCATATTGTAGTTTAATATTTACTTGACAAGTAAGTACGTTATTGAAAATCTGTTATGAATTCTTAACCTACTTTTTTACACAGCAAGCACTTCATAGTTCGTAGTACCTATATAGAGTGCATTAAATGGAGCAACGTAAACGAGCTAACGTTCGTGTAAACGTGTTAACTCTAAAATCTTGATATCTTAGATTTTAGATCCGTTTTTAGATGTTCTTGGATAGTTAATATATATTTTTTTTGGTAAGGGTTATTAAACCTAAAATTAAATAAGTTTCCTTTGTGTTTTTTGGTTCCGTTTTACGTAAATTTTCAGTATGTAGATACTATATGTATACGTGGGGTCTGGATTTTCTTACTCACATCACCATTATCTGTTAAAACTTTAAAGAATTTTGGGTATAGTTAAGAAAATCAGTTAGGTCTCTACGTTTTTTTGAATTATCAACAAAAAATAGAGATTTTTCGTAAAAACCTCGATAAATTTTGTCTCAGTGCTTCTCTACGTTTCCTATGAAAAATACAAGCCAAGTTGCGGTTTCCTACGGTCATGTTTCATTGTTTGTGTTTCGCTATATTTCGCGTTATATTCTCATTTCTTAGCTCTGGTGTCGAGGCAAAGCGCAGCGTTGAGTTCCGCTACTCAACACGCAATGCCTCTAGAATTTGGCGAAAAAGTGGAGAACGGAGTATCTTAACACTTGGTTCCCTCTGCGTTACCTGCTGTGTGTGGATAAAGTTGGTTTATTTTTAATTTTTATATAACTAGATACGTGAAGTACTTTGAATTCTTTGTATGAGAATGAGGTTATGTCAATCGTTTATGTGACAAAGCAATTTGATCTAATAATGTCCCTGAGAGTAATTCAATTTATTCGCTTTCATTCTCTATATTAGCCGTAACGAGGCGGCGTGTCAACACTTAATTGTCAATTATATTAACTTGTTGAGCTTATCAATTAGGTTTGTTAATATAATATTACCGCAAATCTTCCCTAGAGGTGACTATAAATTCGACGGTTGTGGGTTCGATCTCACTCGGGGGAATGAATTATTATTTATTAATATTTTTATCGAAACATTGCATGTTGAGTGATCCGCCACTCTTAACACTAGATTCCCTCTGTTTGCACTGCTATAAGCGGGATACAGAGTGAATTTGAAAAAATATCTTATATTTTTTAATAATATTATGTATGGATATTTTTAAATGAATAGTTTACATTTTTACTGTATTATTTTTATACTTATATGTGAACAATTGTATTTTTTTGTATAGTTTAATAATTGTTATTTATTTATTTATTTATTTAATATTTATTTATAAGGCCTACCAACAATTGATACAATACAATTGATTGTTATAGTTTTGTAATACTTAGTATAATATTACATATTAATTATGTAAATATTAATTAAATAATTTTTAAAAGGTTAAATAATTATTTTAATTTAAATGAATATTCATTGGATTTAAGGAAGTCGTACTCGCATGTTGATGTTTTTGTATATTCTATAAAAATAAAATGAACAAAAAATTTCTAAGTATGTGATCATGTTATTCATAATAATAAAATTGATGATGTCGTGGCGCAGCGGCTCATTGACTGACTGTAAACGATGGTTGTGAACGCGATTTCCATTCGAGGGAACCTGAAAACGGACTGACTTAATACTAGGTTCCCTCAACCTACTTTTCTATATGCAGTATATATCGTAAAGTTAACAAAATAATAATTTAAATAATTTTATCGTTGTTACAGTTAAGGAGCAATGCCGTGTGCTATTCCCATATCAAGCGGTAAACGATGATGAATTAACATTATCTGAAGGAGAAATAGTTAATATAGTGTCAAAAGATGCTCCAGACCGAGGGTGGTGGAAAGGGGAACTTAACGGCAAAGTTGGCCTATTCCCTGATAACTTCGTACAATTATTGCCCACCGGTAAGTATTATATATTTTAAATGTTGTTTTATTTATAAGCTTAAGTTATTCGTCTTATTTTTATAAAAAGTGTGCTAGCTAGCTACTTCTAGTGCTAGCGCTCGTCGTTCTTGAGGTATTGCATGTTGAGTGAAGGAACACAACGCCAAACTTAGCCTCGTGACCAGAGCGAAAAAATTAAAATATTCCCCTAAGTGGGAATCGAACCAAAACCCGTGGTGTTTACAGTCGCGCAACGGCCTCGCTTTCACGTTTTTACTTTTATTTAAAATTAAACCGAACCGAATGTAATCGCGGACACTTATCGTATACCTACTTACAGTTGTGCATAATTGCGGAATTGATTAAATTAAATAATAAAAGAATAAAAATAATAAAAGAAGTTGCACGTCGTGGCGTACGGGCACAAGGATGTGACTGTAGCGCTACGGTTTTGGGTTCGATCCCCACTCAAGAGAATGAATTTCTTAATATTTTAATTTCTTTGCTCTATCACCATACCAAAAGCCCGACCTTGAATTCCGCTACTCCACACGCAATGCCTCGAAAGATTCGGCGGAAAGTGGGGAACGTAGTGTGTCAACACTAGGTTGCCTTTGCCTACCCTGCTGTATGCGGGATACAGCGTGAAGCCGTTTTTTTGTTATAAAAGAAAAAGCATCGTTCGCAATGTGACATATTATATTAGCCGGCTTACGTAAAAGTGGTTGCGTTAACGTATATGTCGTCACAAGGCTAACCGCTTGTGATAGCTATTTAACAATAACATTCGTAAACGTCTCTTATATGAGGAATGCATCGTAATTCTTTATCGATTGTGTGATTTAAATTATATTATGGATATAAAATATTTTTTGTTTTATGTTTATGGTTAGATAAACAGGAAATAAAATTAATATTTTCATTTCTTGGTTCTGGTGACGAGGTAAAGCCGCGGGGTTGAGTTCCGCAACTCAATCCAGAATTCAGCGGAAAGTTGGGAACAGAAGTATCTTAACTGGTTAGAATCCCTCTGACTTGCCTAGTGTGTGTGGGAAACAGCGTGAAGCTGATTTAATTGTTTAAATTTTGGTATCGATATTTATAAGGTTAAAATTATTTATTTTAGTTTCTGCATTGTGATGTCTCTCGAGGGCTATAAGGTATAATGAAAATAAATAAATAATGTATTTATAGTTTTTGATCGTTTGGGTCTACTTATACAATATAGAGTAACAAATATACAAAAACCTAGCATTTTTTGCACTTTTCGTGCAATATGTAATATCGGGAAATTTATCGTAATTGCAACCCATATCATGTACCTACACTAATATATGACATAAGGGTAGTTTACTAGGTTTTCAATTGCTCTTCGGTGTGGCACGTGGGAGCGCATTAAACGGGATAATAATAGTATTAAGCATCGACTTATGTTTGTAAACATGTCTCCACTTACAGATACTTACGTAAAATGCCGTATTACGCGAGAAATCGTATTAAACGTGATCGTGTTTAAGGTATATATAAATAAACAATGAAAAAGTCCCTTCACAGCTGTAGGTACTTCCTCAAAAAAAAGATTACGCACGAACATACATACCAACATATCATATTGACATTATTTTACTTTGATTATGTCAGTCGCGATTGTAACAATGAACGAGTAGTTTTTTTATACTAGCGGCTTTACACACTAATTTGTATTATAGATATTGATACTTATTATATTATTACTAATTGCCGCCTCCGCGTTTCGAGGTTTTGCTATTGACATTTCCTGTGAAGATCTCGAGAGTGGTAGAAGTCGTGATTTTGCGTAACCTCACCTCATCGGTCGCGGCTTAGTTCAGTATTTTAGTATTTTAATACTGTCGGGCGAACGTTGATGAAATATTTCAATACTCCGTCTCTAATCTCCATCGTTTGAGAATTTTCTGTGCTATCCAAATGGGGATTGAAAGTGAGTTTGTGCTGGTTTTTTTTACTACAAGAATTGGACAAAATGAATGGTATTTATAAAAACAAAAGTAATTATGTTATTGTGTATGTCATTAATTTATTACGATATTCAGTGGAAATGACAAATATATTAATATTTTTACAAGTAATCAATCACCCTTCCTTTTTCCTGTTTTAATCACTTATTAGTAATTGTTTTGTTTAGCTTATCACTTGTTTTGCGTTGGACATCATTTGCGAAAAAATCATCAAAGCGCGCGCTTCAATTTAGTTTTATTATTGTTGATAGTAAATTATAGAGCCGCAGTGAATAACTTCTTTTATGTGAATATAGTGTTAAAAAGTTTTAAAAGTTATTGTGAAAGTGAAACTTTGCATAAAATGGTTCAAATACTTCAGTCTTCAAGTAATTATAATGTTTATACAAACAAGTGAAATGTATTTATAAACCGGTACAAGATCTTGCAATATTGCATTCGAGCGTATCGACTTTACATTTGAGACAAAAAATTAATATTACTTATGTTATTCAATATGTTCAAAGATATTTTTAAAATATTGTTTTTTTTTTACATTTAAGTTCAGAAAATAATGAAGTGTTTTTTTTTAAATAAGTCAATGAGGCTTATAACTATTTAGTTGTAGGTCTTATTTAAACAATTACATTACTTTCCCGTCTATTTGTTGAATTTCTATACCGACCAAACGAACTATTCCAAAACGTTACTTCTGGATACTACGTTACTGCTGAGACTTAAGAGTTTTGGAATAATCGAACCCACTATAATTGCAGTAGCGCAAGAGCCCGAAGAGAAGAAACCTGAACGGCCTCCCGCCAAAACGAGCCCACTGTATCCCATATTGAATAAGTACACCGAGAAAACTGCCTCTGTCAAAGAACTCACTACGTCTAAAGTTAGGTAAGTTGATGTTTTTTTATAATGTATGTGTATAGGTTTTTGTTATACACTTCGTAAAGGGGATATACCAAAAATATACAAATTATTATTATATATCATTCTTATGAAAAATCTTTAATTAAGGAAACTTTTAAAAGACACAGAAAAGGAACACAAAGTACACACTTTAAAAGAAATACAAAAATAAAAGTCCAGAAAAATCCAGTATTTGAGGATCTATTTAGTCTTAAATTTTTGCAGCAATTGAATAACAAGAATAGCCTATTTTTAAATATTTTATTAAATAAAATATTAAGTTAGGGGTCTAAGTTTAATAAAAAATATTTAATCTATATTAATTTAAAGTTAATTTTAAATCATTAACCGTAGATAAATGTCTCAACTTATCTTACTGCTGTGTTAAATCATTAATTAATGCAATCAGTAGGAAATTGCACTATCGCACTATGACGATAACATATCCATATAGATCCATCCTATTTCACAAGGAAAATGTTTATATGGAGATAGACTAGTTTGATTGCTAAAATCCTTCAGATTATGTTGTGTAAACAGAATTTTGTTAATTTTTTATGAAATGGATTAATATAAGTATTATATCTCTAAGTACTGAAAATATTGAATTTTTCTTTTGAGATTTCAGTCATTTGTTATCCAAATTCAGTACAATTTTGTAAATTATAATAACTTACTTAGTCTTACTCTAAATATACATCTATTCTTGAAATAAAATTTGTTTCAAAAGTGCTCTTTGTTATTAGTGTTATGCGTACTTTATCGTAAATTTATAATTTATAAAATGCTACTGCTACTTTAAAAAATAATATAGCTATTTCACATAATGGATTTTTTTCAAAAACTTTTTTACTTGCGAAAATAAATTGGAGAAAATTTCCTTTCCTCTATTATAAATATAACTTTACGCTTGGCAATTACATAATAAGTAGTCAATGTTTTTTAAATATACATTTTACTCTTCAATAGTTATATTCTCAACATTTTCCTTACAATTTTAATAAAATCATCGTTAATGTTTTCAATATTTCATAGTTTTGCAAAACAATTTCCTCGTATTGCATATTGTCTACTAACCATTTTATTGTTCTGTGGTAATGATGCATCTTCCTTTTTTGTAATTATAAATTGCCATAGACTTGTAAATGGGTCGAAAATAAATGGAAATTATAATTGTAATTAGGTGTCCATTTCAAAATATTTGTGTTTCTTTTAAAGTATGTAAAGTACATAGTTTGTTGAGTAATGTCATTATTTGGGTAGAAATTAGAAATATATATTTTTTTTCAGTTTTACACTGTATCCTGCATGTAACAGGTTAGGTAGACGGAGCCTAGCCTTAAGACATTCCGTTTACAACTTTCTCCTGAATTTTGGACGAATTGCGTGTTGAGTGATGGTCAATGCCTCCTCGAGTGGGAATCGAACGCACTACCTGTCGCGTTTACAGTCACAATTTTGTGCCCATGCGTCACGTTTGGCTTCTGTATGAAATTTAATAATATATAAAAAGTTGTATATTATTATAACATGTACCAATATGTTGTATATTATTATAACATATAATAAACTTATTGCAGCGTACATAAAGAAAATACTGTAAGCAAAGAAAGTAGCACACACAGCACGGTCACGCATACGAATAAAAATGAAACAGAAAAAACGGTTCACAGTGAAACGGTGAATGATGGCACCCTAGAACGAGATGGACAGGTATGATTTTACATATTCTTATATTATATTTCTAGCGTAGATCTTTTGTTTTGTAAACCACCCGCATTATAGAGGAGGAGAACCTAATGTTAAGACACTTCGTATCCAGTACTTTGAGTTCGAGACGTTGCGTGTTGACCAGCGGAACTCAACGCCGCGCCTTGTCCCTAAATAAATATAATATTAATTATAATAAATAGTATATGTTTAACCATAATATAATAACACATATTTTTATTTTCATTCCAGGGTAAGAAACCTCCAGTGCCATTAAAGAAGAGTCCGTCTTCTACATCGGGTGTAGGTGGACTGTTTAGCGGTCTGAAGAATAAAATGATGTCTTCTTCGGATAAAACGTAAGAAGTCTATTATTTATTTCATTTTTTACCTAAGACCATTTCATTTCTTAGTCCATCCAGTCCAGTCCAGTCCATTACATTTCTTTTGTAAACATGTCTTTTTGTATAATTATCTCAATAAAAAAAATCGAGTGTAAATATAAAAAATATATACATCGAATTAAGTCTCTTTGGCTTTTTTAGATGCTTCGAAACTTTTAGGTAAATTAGTCAATCACAGATAAAATAATTGCAAACCTAACACAAAAAAAGCTTTTATTAGTGCAGAGGTCCATAAACTTAAGTTTTGACAATTTTTACAAGTTGTACTTCCCGTTGACCTATAATCTATCTGCTGTCTGATTTGCACTTGACAGGTTTTTTATATTATATTTTACGTTAAAATCTAATATATTTTCCAGAGAAAAACAAGCACCACTTCCAGCAAGCACTACAGAATGGGATCGCACAGATGGCGCTGCCAGTACCAAGCCCGCTTCCCCCGCCGCTACTACTAACACGTTCGACCATATCGAGAGGAACTCCATACTGAACGATCCTAGAGCTGGCAGGTTTGTGTACTTAATATATAGGTTTAATATTGGCGATGTTTTTATAGGATAGTTAACGTTTGATAGTTAACGGCAATTTGTGGTGCAGGGGCACAAGTGTGCGACTGTAAATGCGACTGGTTGTGGGTTCGATTCCCACTCCAGGAAACGAAATATTTATTTAAATACATATTTTCATCTTTTCGCTTTGGTGTAGGAGCAAAGCGCGGCGTTGATTTCCGCCACTCAATACGTAATGCAATAACAAACTATAAGACATACATTTTCCCAACAATATATTTTCTCACATATCTCCTACGTGCTGACAGATGATTTACAAATTTTATTATATGTACAGGTAAGTATATTAAACTTATATAAAATATAATATTGCAGAGTGAAAGCGCCAAGACGAAGGCCGCCGAGTCAGGCGCTTCGTGACGATACACCCGCTCAGATCGGACTCACTAATGGACATGAAGGTAGTAAATATTATTCAACTAAACTCTATAAAATCATACATATTTTTTTAAGCTGATTTAATTTTGATTTATTTAATATATACGGTTAATAGTCAGAATTGCGAATCCGTATGACTGACGGGTTAATCAAGCCTATACTGTACAACGGAAAATTTCACAAAACATCTTCAAATAATCACTTTCTAACAGTACCCACAGATAAGCCAACAACAGAAAAGCAGGAAGAAATAAAACCAAGAACAAGAGAATGGGAGAAACACAGAGCACCGTGGATGGAAGAGCTAAAACTGAATCAAGCTAAGAAAACCAGCTTCGGATCCGAGGGGAAGTCCCGCTCTGTGTCCACATCGTCGGAGGCCAACGGTGTTGCCAGTAAAGCGGGTGGCGGAAGTACGGATAGGTATGTAGAAAATTTTATTTTCTCGTTATGGAAATCAAGCATAACACGGTGTTGCGTTCTGCCAGTTAAAACGCAGTGATTTGCAAATTGGGCGCACAGTAAGTAACGTTGTGTCTTAATACTAGACTCCTCTTGTCGGCCCTGCAATAACGATACAGCGTGAACCTATAAAAATGTCATGCAAATTGGGGGGTGCGTGGTTAACGAAGTGTTTTAACACTATGTTTCCTAAACTGTGAAACTAAAAAATTTTAGTTTCACATTTCAAAATTTTTATAATTGAACAGTTTTCAATATTGCTACAAATCGTTTAGCTTATGCAAATATCTAATAAATTATGCGTGGTTATATTTTATGTATACTATATTGCCTCGAATATGTACTTGACCCTGACTCAAATAATTCTAATATTGATGTCATAATTGAGTAACATCTTTTATCTTGTACAAACAATTCTGCAAAAAGTAGGGACGGAAGTGTTTTAATGGGAATGAAGTGTTCACACTAGGTTCCGATGTTACCTTTTACTTACGCTGCTATGTGCGAGATACTTCTCAGTTCCTAGTCTCATATTTTTATTAAAAACATATCATATTTACCTATAAATGTATTATTAATTAATAAATGATGTTATAAGCTTATCTAATGCCTCAAGACACTCGTCATTCTTCATGGCCTCGCCGCGAATAAATGATTAAACAATGATGTAATCATTCAATAAATAATTATTGTTAGTCACTATACAGGTTATTGCAGAATAACATAGATATTACTCGCCCTTTGTAAATAAAACACAATATAAAGTAATATTTCCTTAAATTATCATTATTTATTCTTTTTCTCAAGGCTTTTGGAATGCGGCTTAGAAGAGAAACGATCGTCACATTCAATGGAAATGTCTAAGAGCACGTCGTCTATAAGTAATAGAATATCTGTGTTGGAAGGTCTTGAAACTAGTTTAGAGGTAAGATTTTATTGTTATATTTATTTTATTCAATTTGTCTAATTGGGGTAACTTCAAAGTCACATTTTTATTAGAGTGTTTTATTTTAGGGGCTTACTAAATAATACTATAAACATTTGTGTATAAAGTCACCCCAATTCCAAACATTTTCAATTGTATTTTGTTTATTATCAATATGCGGCTTCACCTCCTTGGTCAAAAAAAAATAACTAAAAGTCGTGTCACACTTATCACACTTATTCCAATATGAGAAGATTTTTTAATTCGAACCTGAGAAAAGTGCGTTTACCCAAACATTTTTTTAGAGCCATATGATGTTAAATACATTGATTTCAGTTGAAAACTCGACATTCGATAGAGACTAAGAAAGATACGCCGCCAGAATTGCCGACAAGTAAGCCGCCGCCGCTACAGTCGCCCACCGCCGCCGGTAATTACTTAAATTAGATTTTTTTTGTTTTACCTTGTATTCTGCATATAGGAAGGAGGCTAGGCAGATGAAACCTAGTGTTAAAACACTTCGCTTGTTGAGACATTGAGTGTTTAGTGGCGAAGCCCAACGCCCCTTTGTTTCTTACTATATACTTATTTTAATAAGTGTAATATTAGAAATTTTAAACTATTTTGAAATTAAATATTACTAGAACAATTAATATTAAATAGAGCATTATTGACTGACATTTTTGAGTTATTTAGCAATTAAAAACAACGGAGTATTAATTTAAAAAAACAAAGCATTTTTTGCGATCATCATTTAATTTATTTAGTGTATTTCGCAGTAATAATATTATACCTAAATAAATTTCAGGTCGAACATTAACAACAATGTTAGACGAAATAAAAAAACCTCCCGCCCCCTCTCCCCCATCGGCTTCAGTAAGAACTAGTGACGTTGAGAAATCACCAAAATCGGACAAATCTATCGATTTGAAAGAGACTAACTCGATAAGCAAGTTTAGTATCGAGAAATCGAGTTGCATAATCGAGAGAAGCGACAAGTTAGAGGAAAAGTGTACTGGCACTTTGGAAAGGCGAATCCATTCAATTAAAGCGGATAAGGAAGGTTCTGATGTGTTGATAGCACAGCTTAATGACAGGGTAAGTTTTTTTCAATTTCACGCTGTATACAGCATATAGTAAGGTATCTTATATAGCGTGATGACAACGTATGACAGTGTGACAGTGACAGTAGTGGTCACAGCACTTAGATGGTTTCCAAGAGGCAAGGGTTCAAATCTTCCTATGTTTATTTTTTTATACAATTTTTCAAAAATGAATTTTTTTTTCGTAAGTATGAAGCAATCATTGATAAAAAAATCCCGCTGTTTCTTGCACCGGCTCTTCTCAAATTTGAGGCATTAACTTTAGTGAACTGGTGGTAAATTATTTGACATTCAAAAAATTAAGTATGTAAGTGATACTACTAATTTTGAATAAAAGTATTTTACTTTGACTTTAACTTTATGTATGTTAAAAAAAAATAACCTTTGTATAACCATAAGCTGCTGTATTTGGTCATTTCCTAATCTTTTAATGACTTGGCAACAAAAAAATATATAATATTATGAGATATATATCATCATCATCATCATCATCATCAGCCTGTCCTCGTCCACTGCTGGACATAGGCCTCTCCAATGGCACGCCACTGAGCTCGATCTTCAGCTCTTCGCATCCAGCCGCTGCCCGCCACTTTACGAATATCGTCACCCCATCTAGCTGGAGGACGTCCTACATTACGCTTGCCGAGGCGTGGTCTCCACTGTAGAACGCGCTTACTCCAACGGTCATCGGTTCTGCGGCAAATGTGACCAGCCCATTGCCACTTCAGCCTGCTAATCCTTTGGGCTATGTCGATAGCATTGGTTCTCTGTCGGATAACTTCATTTTGAATTCGATCCTTCAGAGATATTCCAAGCATAGCCCTTTCCATAGCACGCTGAGCGACTTTAAGCTGGTGGACCAATCGCACTGTCAGTGTCCACGTCTCGGCTCCGTATGTCATAACTGGTAGGACGCACTCATTAAAGACCTTCGTCTTTAGACTTTGCGGTATTGATATATATCACTAATACGAATTTAATTGATACTTATAACTTCACTAGGTTTTAATATAAATTGCATAAATTATAACAGCTAATTATTTTTTTACAGATATTAAACTTAGAGAAGCTAATAGAAGTACAAAATGCGAAATTTAACGCCGCCATTGAAGATCTAACAAGTAAATTGAAGCAAGAAACGGATAAAAGACAAGCGTTGCAAATGCAGGTGGAGAAATTAGCACATTGTGTCACACAAGTATAGGACCCTCTGTTCTACGTACTCTGTATGGAGATGTCAGTGAAAATATACCAAAACAGTTGGATCACGATTATCCGCTTATCTATTATTCGAATTCGGTATTATCCGGAATATCAATCACGTATATCTTATGTTATCTCTATATCTTTATGCGCGTGCCATTTGTTCAAAAGACAAATTTTGGTTAAGTGACATATTATTACATATTTTAAATGCGCAATAAAATATATGCATAAGTACTTATGTATATATTTTATTCCACGATTTTAGACACCAATTATTTTTTTAAACATCTTTGTATATTTAATTATCAGAAAAAAGCTACGCAGCAATAAGTCTGGTTAACTGGATTTTAATAGCTTCAAACAATATCGTGCATATAGCAGAGTAGTGTTACATTATTAAACCTAGTGTTACATTAGGTTCCGAGGTTCTCAGTAGGTTCTCTAGCGTTAGTTGTCCATTGAGACATTTCCGTTCCCTACTTTCCGCCGAATTTTTTTACCACGACAGCCTCATACGAACGCTTCACATAGATATATCTCAGTAAAATATAGGTTTGTGATCCAACACTATTTTCACTGACAGCTTTATATACATAAATTATAGTAAAATATAGCCTGTCTAGTATATTATAGGTATTTGCGGAATAAAATACCCGTTTAGGGTTATAACATCGATTTTATACTCGAGTGCAGAAGAGTATACACATCTTTTGTAGATATAGATGTAGTCTGAGGTATTATTTAGATACAGTATTTCTGAATAATTGGCCTTTTATTCCTTCAGTTTATGATTGAAGAATTTTAAACAATCATCGTCAATATCGATAAAAATGTCAATATATTGTTTATGTATACATACATCAGTGTTGCCAGATTTTTTCTTGAGGAAAAGAGAGATGTTTAAAAATTTTAAGGAAAAAAAGCGGGGTTTTTTCGCCAAAAACGGGACATAGGCAAAATATAAATGATCATACTTATCCATTTATTGTGTGACAGATAGCGATTTATATAAAGATTTTTTAAAATAAAATTATATTTCTATATCTACTAAAAATTCTCGTAAAGCGTGGATTAACAACGGAAAGTGGGTCTATGCCTTTCCTTTTCATGATATTCAATTTCGTGTTAAAAATTGGGAGGTCTGACAACACTGACATATATCGATTTTATGTAATTTTGAATATGTCATAGATATACGTAAAATCGATTTGAATTCAACTAATAAAATTATTATATATTAATAATTATCAGTTAATAATACGTAAATCGATTTACGAATTATGAGATATCTCTTATACACATGAAGTAATTTTATTTTTTAAAATCATCAAGATTACGTTTTTATGACAATAGAATAATATCAATAATATTTTATATTTTTTTGTAACATTACAGTACTAGAGAAGTTTTTAAGTCTTAGAAGATATTAACATTTTAATTTTCGAATCAATATCGATTTTAAAATTTTTATAAAGACACAGAATAGAAATATTTTTAATATAAATAAATTATTTATATAATTAATAGTAAAAGAACCCCTAGTACAATGTCCTATTTGTAATAACTCAGTAAATTTTAAATATGCTTCAATAACGTTTATTCAAAATATAGACAGCTTTCCTTTCTTTATACGATTAAATAAAAATTAAAATAACTTAGAACTGTCGAAATTGAAAATTTGTACATGCATTTAGTGTCTAGTCTTCAAATATATATAAAAAAAATACAAAATCAGACGAAAATATTTTTTTTTTGCTTGAAATATTTTTTTTGTAAATTACCTTCAAAATGCGACAGTACTTAAGTCAATACGTAGGTTGTAGAAAGGCCTTATACATTACTGAGGTTATAATTATATTATAAATAACAATTAAGATTGTTGAATGTTGTCTCTTCTTACTGTACCTTTATTTAGTTTTATATTTAGTGCTAATGCGTTTTATATATGTATATCTTTTAATTAGCTAAATACGGTAACTGTAACTTAATGTAATTAGAGCACGTGGTATATTGAATTCAATATGAAATTTTGTATTTGAATATAAACAAGTGAATGAGTTTGTATTTTATATTAATTTTGAGTCACATATCTTGCTCAAAATAAATAAGAAACTATAAAAGGGTCGACGAGTTGTGGCCGCCCTGAACTAGCTGAAAATTCCTGCGCCTGAAGATTGCTGAATTTTTCTTAGTTTCATTATTTTCTTCCCGAATCAACAATGACTAAGTAACTTCAGGTCGGCCACGATCCGTCGACCGTATTATGCGTTTGTTAATGTAAACGTTATTAACACGATTTTATATAGAGGAATGTATGAAACTTTATTTTATTTTGAATTTAAAGTACGAATGAATAAAAATGTGATAGTTTCTAAATGTGTACTCGGGAAGTACAAAACTTAAGGTACATCAAATCCAAACAGTAAAGTTTTACAAAAGTCGTGCCATTTTTTTTTAATTTGAATTCGCGCAATAAGACGTTGGGCATATTATTATTATTAATATAAGTAAATTATCTAAATAATAGTTCTAAAAGTTATATTTGTATGAGTATAAAATTGTGATTTGCACATTCCAAGCTAAAAATATATACTTATTGTAAATATATAAGCACTGCTTTCTATATATTCTATATGAAACGCACAATTGTATGACAAACCAAAATGTATGTAAAATGTATTATTCATTATTTTGCTATATGAGTGCTATAATTAAAAATAATTCCATTTTTTGTTCAATAAATTGGTTATTTACATTTTAGTACATGACATTTTTTTAAATATTTAACACAAACGTTTTATGGAAATTAATGAATCACAAATTAGAAGTAATTATAATTTAGAAGTAATAATAAAATGTGTAATTGAATTTTTGGAAATGAAAAAATAATTATTTAATAATATAGCTTAAATGAAAATAAATATTTCAATGTAATCAATTTTCATATTTAATTTAAATGCATAATATTCTTTTAAAATGACTTGAGTAGTGGAAAAGTGTATTACTTTAGTAATTTTTTTTTTACTATTTTCAATGATTAAATATAACCGATATTATAAATTTCTTAACTTTTACATTGTAAACATTTAAAAAGAATAACTTTATTCCAACGAAATGTTAAATTAATGACCTTTGTTAAAAACTAATTCTATATCAATATTAGTAACTTGCATATATATGGCTTTACTTTTAGTTCACAAACACTATTTTGTAGTTTATTAGAAGGTTTGTAGGTAGATAAAATTTTTGTAGAATATTTCAAAATTTTTAAATTATACAAGACTTAAAAAATACTTTTTATAATAACATTAAAATGGTAAATGTTATTTTGCATCAATAATAAAATAAATATGTAATAATAAATCCATTATAACGTATGTAATTTATGTTGTTATGTTACAATTTTCGTCATCCTATAATCAGAATTTTATTATTTGACATTAACACATGTAATTTCCTTTTCACACTCATTTTCACAGAAAAGATAAAAAATCAATAAATATTTACACAGAAAATATAAAAAAATGTTCTTTAGAAAGCATTTATGTAATATTGTTTTTTTTTTTAATTTTCTGTATAAATATTATATTGTTTATAAAATAAATGGGTTTCCTTATTCCGTTATAAGTAACAATGTACCTCTATACAAAACATATCCCTAGATTCATTCCTACATTATATAAATTTATATTCTCTGTAATTTTTATTATGAATATTATGAGATTTGGAATATGGTTGTGTTGTACCATCCATTTACATGTTTTTTTTATGTATTAAAATTAAATCAATTTTATGTATTATTATTTTATGAAACGTTTAACATTCTTTCAGTTAAAAGGTTATATTAATATACTGAATTAATAATTTTATATAAAAACTGTTGTCTTTTGTTTCGTCCAACATTTAATTTGTCTATATATGTATAGAGTATACGTCTTTTTATTAAATGCTATTTTATCGTATATCGCACGTTCCTATTAACATCGTAGTATCTGCAATTCATCTACTTTTCAGTAGAAACAATTATGAGGAATAATTTGATTTTAATACATAACTTTGTAAAATTAAACATAAGTTTTTATAATTTTGCTACTTGCCAGTCACACTTAAATTATATAATGTGGTTATGAAATATCTTAAATAATGAATTATTTTATGAAATAATCTAAGAATTATTATTTTTCACATCATTAATAGAGAATAGCGAATATATGTATTATTAATAGGCACGTGCGATATTTAACGCTTAGTATCGAGTGTATTGTGATATTGCCTAACGCTAACTAAAACTATTCGTAAATAATTTCAATGGCTTTAATAGTGCGCAAATAATATTGTAACTTTATAGAATTTTTATTGTGCAAAACTTTAACGCTATTTAATATTCGCATATTAATTATAGTGTAGATAATACAAATTAGCAATTAATACGATATTTATGACAAGTATTTAGGGATTAAACCATTGTTTGTTCAGTTATTTATATATTGATCGAAGGCCATGTAAATGTTTGATTTATTTACTATATACGTGTCACTTTGAACAGTAAGAAGTTTATGTAGTTTATTATGTAAATTCGTAAACTTTATATCATTCACACTTAAAAAATTACTTCTATATTTTTTTTAAATAATAGTTTCACAAGTTTGTTTTAAAACACTCGCTTCTTGACGTAGAAGCAAATTGTTTTGAAACAAATTATGTTTTTGCTCCACAAGTATATGGTTTATAATTTTCTTTAACGTGATTTCTATAGCGAACTTTATAAATATTTCAGCACGGAGAGTCCACTTTATATGTGTACCTGAAATTTCTGCAATGTGACCCTTTTCATACAAATTGGTGCCACTCTATGTGACGTTTCATCGTTTTTAGTATCAAAGCCGTGCCAAGTTATTTTTTTAGTTCAAAACATCCAAACGCATTTGTTATTTTAATTTTAAGTTTCATACAAACTGAAACAAAATGTTATTGCAGTTCAAAATATATCAATAATAATGACTAGTTATTATTATTAATAAAATATTCGTCAATTGCATTTAATCCGGTGTAAATATATATTAACAAAAAGGAGCTTTTGTATGTACATAAGCTTGGGAAGTACATCAGTACATGGAGTTTATTAAATAAACTATAGTGTATTATATAATGTGTTAGTACTTAATTTATTTTCCATATTACATACATATATAATGCCCCGTCTCATGCATTCCTAAAATTTTTACGGATCAGTATATTATTCATATTATGAGAATAAATAAATTTATAACTGTATTTATTTGTTTTATTTCCTCACTTTTTATTATTTTACAGGTAATTTTTATAATGAATGAAACAGAAGGTATACTCATTTTATAAGTTTCCATTGTTACGTTACGTTTTACAGATTTTTTAAATTTAAGATTTTGAATTGGGAAAATTAAATTTTAAATATCTTTTAATAGTTTTTATTTTTCATGTTAATAAAATAAAGAGTCAAATTCTAAGAATTTCTATGTTACAGTCCTCCACAGTTGAAAAATAAATGTAATCTGGCATATCAAATAAAATAAAGATAATGAAAATACGGATAGGAAAAAAAAACATCCAGAAAAATCAATATTATAATCTAACATCATTTGAAAGTTGGCTTATAAAAAATATAAAATTAAAAAAGTTTACAAATATTGCACCATTGTATAAAAAAATATCGGAAAACATTCCATATAATAATTGAACAAATAAGTAGATACTGCAAAAAGTCTATTCTAAACATCATTACTTAGAGCTAAACCATTAAAATATGGCACCATGTTCTCGTGAAAACAAGAAGCTGAATTTATTATAGATTTTATTTTTATTTAGGATAATGTGGTAAGTAGTATGAGAGTTGGGGTAAGCTACTCTGTCAAGGGACAGAGGGGCTTAACTCTACTCTTAAGCCGTATATAGGGATACACGGCCTAAACTTTCGAGACATTTTGAGTGGCAGAACTCTACGCCGCGTTATGTCTTATTTTCTTTTTATCCCTCTGGTAGAGGGATGAAATGAAAATAAGTAATTTTTCGTATGGAACTCGGAAGTCAGACACTGTGCCGTTGCGTCGCGACGAGATGGTCTCAATAGATATATTTACAAAATCGGAAATTTAAATAAGAATCAAGTACTGTATTTATCTTTTCTATGTTATGTACATAAAGAAGGTTAAAGTTCGTATTATTACTTCGTAAAACGTAAGATAAATCTTGCGGAAGCTAATCATAAGTCGCTATTGAGTATGAATCGATTTCCTTCAGAGTGTTTTCCGGTGTATTTATATACACATTTTCCATATGCACCTGAAATATATATTAAAATGATATAAATTACATATAATCAAGAAATGAACTATAAAATTAGCTTTTTCATTCGTCTATATTTTTTTAGATTCACGCTGTCTCTCGCATGTAGCAGAGGAAGTTTAGTGTTAACACACTTCGCTCCCCATTTTCCGCCGAATTATAGAGGCATTGCGTGTAAAGTGGCAGAACTCAAGGTTGCAATTTGCCTCGACACCATAGGGTAGAAATTAACATACTAAATGTTTTATTTCCTCGAGTGGTAATCGAACCCACAACCTGTCGTGTTGACAGTCATACGCTTGTGCGGGCTGTTATTTGTCCATTCAAATATATGCACTTGATATAATAACATTTGCAAATATATCATTAATACGAGATGAATAATAAACACGTGATAAATAATATTGTATGGATACGATGCCTGGAATAATACGATTCACTTTTCATATAGAGTTGTTTATATATTTTCAAAGTGGATCTACTTTAATAAAAAAAATGTTCTAACCGTCAAAAACACATACAATAATTATCTTTCATATTAGTTTTTTTTTTAAAAAACTAAATAATAATCTTACCTTTATGTTTCCCCAGCGAATTAAAGTCCACAGGCAGTGGTCGTGCATTAGTGTTAATGACGGGTGTCACTTTTTGCATATTATCGGTAATAGGTCTCCGCACTCGCATGAACTCTCCGCGTATGGAGGCCTCCCGTCTCTCCGCTAACGAAACACGTCGAGAATCCAGAAATTTAAGATTTTGTAGTTTGTATAAAACAAAATATCTGAAATTTGTTTGTTTAAATTGAATTTTTCCACACAATTAAATAACTGAAGCAATTAGTTATTTATTTATTAGATTTACTGTCAGGTTTTTTGTTCTTTTTGTTTCATTACCCACTTTAAATTATGTTTAAAATTCATATATTCATTTATTTCATATATCTACGAGTAGGTATTATTATCATTTTCTATGAGAAATTTAAATAAGTCTTTAATTTCTTTAACTCACCTATACCTCTGGTAATCAGCATCATCTTTATCCTGGTCTGACAGTTGGTTCGGGCAGGCTTTGTTACTTAATAAACTCAAATATGTAATTGATGGAAATTTTTCATTTATTTTGTTTATTAATAATTCCAAATCCGTTATCTACAAATAAAATATGAATATATTTTTAATACTATAAAACAAATAAGGAGGTCTTTGTGAGACAGGGACACGACTGTAAACACGACGACGGTTTGATTCCCACTTTGGAGAATGAATTTTATTTCATAGTTTCATTTCCTTGCTCTGGTACCAAGGCCACTCAACAGAATTAGGCGGAAAGTGGGGAGCGGAGTGTCTTAACACTAGGTTCTCTCTGCCTAACTTGAAACATGCCACACCAATGAAAATCTTATATATTTCATTCATTCCTTGAGTGGGAATCGAATCCACAACCTGTGGATATGTGACATTAGTGTTATAACAATAAATTACGTAAAACTTACCTGATTGTTATTTATTGATAGAGTTTTTAATTTCGGTAAATGTGGAAAGTTTAGTGAGTCCCCAATTTTGTTGTTATCTAAAATTAATTCTTCTAATCGAGTAAAGTTCTCTAGCCCTTTCAAAGTTTCTATATTGTTATAACTGAAAAAAAAGGAGATTTTTAAAGTATAATTAGTAACGTAAAATCCTTTAGATAAGATACTTTGCAAAATTTACTTATTTATTTATTAAAAAAATATTTATAATTAGCAAATGCCTTGTAAAAGTGAAAGTAAACATGTCTTTAAATAAACAAATATGTAAAAAAAATACAACGATAGCAATAAACATGCTTAACAAATAATAAATTATAGCAACTGACTCTTCCGTTTATGTTCAACATAATAAAGTCTCGAACTCGATAATGAAGCTTATATTGCGCATAAATATTTTCTTGAATTGAGTAGAAAAATACATTTAAGAAACATAATTAATAAATTGAAGTGGCGTCCATCGAGTACAATTCCGAAGCCTATATGGGTATAAGTAGTATAGGTAGGTAAACGGTCCCATAACCTATACATGCGAAAATAGGGGAAAACGTAATACATAGATCACACTTTATATAGGTATATTTTTTCAGCTTTACGAGAGAGCAAGCTTAGTGTTAAGATACTCGGCTCCCAACTATCCTCTGGATTCTGGAGCCATTGCGTGTTGAGTATCAGAACTCAACCCGCGCTTTCTCTGAACATCAGAGCGAAGAGATGAAAATATTAAATATTCAATTTCCTGGAGTGAGAATCTCTCTATATACTCTTTTTTATAGGCCACGTATGAAAATGAAAAAGGGTTTCAGGGAAGCGAAAATTCAATACATCTAACTTATTAGCCGAATAATACCGTGTTTGAACACATTTCCTGAAATTATATTTGTTCAGTTGAATGTAAACGTTGAAAGGTGGAATCCTAAAAATAATGAGCTTGCTTTCATTAGCAATAACGACTTTGAAAATTTACGCCTGTTTTAATAAAATAAAGATTATATTTATGTTAATTACAAATGCCTTTATTTACCTACTGGTTATTATTGAAAATAAAAAATAAAGTATATGTACATACATTTATAATTAGACTTTTTCCTCTGAAGAGTTTAATTATACCTAAACCAAAATTGGATTGTGCTTCTTGATTTGAATTCTATTTCATATTATGTAGATAACATACTAGTCTAGTAAGCTCTAAGGAGTTCCTAGTAAACTAATTCCTGATTGTAATATTAAAGTTCTGACCGCATCATCGCATCAGCTCGTTGATTCCATAAGCCTCGTCTTATAAGGATAGAATTACGAGTGGGTCAAATTCAGATTCTTATAATTTGTAACACAGAATATAAGTTCGACCTAATATAAAAATATGTTAAAAAAAGAAATAAAGTATGTAACTTTCTGTAATAGGTACCAGTAGGTAGGCGATATCAAACAAACCTTACCGGTTTCGTCCCCCACAACGACATTCATGTAGTTTTACGAGCCATCTCTAAAGATTATCTTTTTTACATATCGACAACGAAAGTAGGCAGTCATTTTTAACTAACCTATAAATCTACAAAAATCTTGTTATATAGGAACTTTAGTAGTTCAACATAAAGAAAAAAATAATATAGATTTAGGTTTTTCGCGCATTGCAAAGCAGGCAGAGGGAACTTGGTTAAGACACTCCATTCTCATTAAGACGCTGACCCTCCCTCCACCAGAAAATGTCTCTGAATACGCCCATGGGTACGCCTACGCCCATATATTTTTTTATCGAACACAATGAATAAATATTTAATGCATAAATTTCTGTAAATATATTAAATGTTATTATAAAAATGTCTTATATGAACACAAGCAAATGTCATACAAAACTCTACCTACAAACTCAATTAGCTGTAACTCAACTAATTTCTAATATTTCATAATAAATGTCATAAAATCTGTCAACAGAGTTTGACTAATGAGTTGACCTCGTCAAATGTAATAAACTTACCTTAGGTCTAAGTAATTTACTTTAGAGCCGTACATGTTCCATAATGCCGGCGGTATCCGTTGACAGTCTTGGCCGCAATAGCTTAACTGAAAAGAAGTATTTATTTAATACTAACATAATAAAAGCATATTTGTTATGTACTTAAAGGAAATATATTTTTTTGAGGCTAGTCGTGGCGAAGTGGCACAAGCGCGTGATTGTAAACGCGATAGGTTGTGGGCTCGTGGTCGGGGCAAATCGCGGCGTTGAATTCCGCCACTCACCACGCAATGCCTTCAGAATACGGCGGAAAGTGAGAAACGTAGAGACGATGGGGTGTCACGACGGCCTCAAGTTATATATAAAAAAATGTAATACACTTTTTACAAGAATTAGGGCTAATTACGTACTACGCGACTAAAGATATTTTAGGACGTAGGAGGAAAGTCAATATGTGATCAATCATTTCAACGGTGAAATATGTACTTAGAACTCCAGAGTTATTTACCGTATCAATTTCACTAAAGAAACTATTACCATCAATGCCGACATATGGTGAAGGTACAAATATACACCTTCTGATAACTATTGATATCAAAAGGAGTATATTTTTAGCTTTACTATATGTCTCATGCATACAGGAAGGCAGGTAGCATACAGGAGGGCTGTTCCCTGTTTTTAGCTGAATTTTCAAGAGAGAACGGTGCGCTTTGTCAAGCAATAAATGTTTTGCATCGAATCCACAAACGTCGCATTTACATTTTATAGTCACACGCTGAGCTCCTGCATCACGACGGCTTCTTTAAGAAAATTAGAATGACCTCTACCGGTTTGACTGGTTTCATATAAGCAAAAATAAAATGACCCTAATTCTCGTATTTGCAATTATAACTTGTAAATTCTAATTACTCTAAATATTAACAAACATCTAACAAATAAATGGCTCGGTACACTAAAAATAATTAATACATAAATATTTATATTATAATTTAGAATTCTCAACTCATAAATAATAGATGAGGTAAGCGTTGATGTTGATATATTATAATTAATTGCTTATAACTATAGACTGAGATCCGGCCGTTGAATCCTGCATATACGAGTTTTCTTAATTAAACCTATATTAATGAATAATACATGATTAGTAGAACAGATTACACCTGGGTTGCCTGGAAGAATCCTGCCGCAATCACCTTTAATTACATTTTTTCGTAACTCGTTTTTGGAGAAAATTGCACCCATACGTTTTTTATATGAATCGCACATCATTTGAAAGATAATCGCATAAGGAATTGGAAAATTAAGGGTTGCCAGCTCTCAGTCTGCCGCAAGTCTAGGGTTGCCTGCTTTAAACATGTCACTAAATGTTAATAATTTGCACTCATGTGTTTTTTTAATGAATTATATATCAAATTAAAGATTATTTTTTTCTGAACACTATGAAACTACTGAAATATTTTATTCCGGTTCCGTTTGACTATGAGAATAGACAATGAAATGCGCGGTCTGCCTTATGTTTTAAAGTAAAATATTATATAATAGAAGGTCAATCTTAAAATCAATATTTATTCTAATTGTTCACCTGTTAAATGATGATTTTAATCATATTGAGTACACGCAGAAAACTATTTAAAGATGATGGGGCAGAAGAAATCACCCTTATTTTTCAAGTAAAATAATAATCCATAATATTGAGTCTTCGCAAAATATATTTTATAAATAATAATATTCAGTTAAATAACCCTTTTAAAACAACTAAATTATCTAATTAAGTAAATGTTTACAAATATCGATCTACTTTAAGGTATTAATTACAACATGTTTCCTTAATATAATGAGAGGTGACAATTATTGCGGATATTTTTTTTATTAATTAAGAAAATATGGAAAATTACATTTCAATAAACAATCTCTCTCTCTCTCTTCGCCCTCTGCTTGTTTGATTTGACAACGCCGTCCGTATCCGTAGAAAGAACTATGGCACCCATCTTTTTGGTACGAATATTTACGTTTTTGCAAAGTAAATGAAAACTATTCAACTAATAAAAACTATTAAAAAATATAGATAAAAAAATGTCGCTAGCAAGAACTTGTCCGTCTATGCTGATAGTTTTTAAGGCATTTAGGTCTGAAAGAATTGTCCTTATAATTATAATAAAGCGTAATCACTCACTCACGTCCCTAACTTAGTGTAATCAAAACTATATAATATTAAACATTAAAGTATACTTACGTTTTGCATTAGAAAATAATTAAAAAATACTTCTTTATATTTTTGTTTTTAAACAATGAACTTTTTGTAACACTGTAAATGATAACCGTGCATTGTGTCACTATTTAAAAAAATGTCACTGTATTTAAAATTCATTTTTTGGCGAAACAATAAGATAATTTTACACTTTTGGAGAGATTCCTCTATATTTCCTAAATTCTACCACATTTCCACATCTTCATATTTGTCAAGTAAAAACGTCTTTACTCTAAAATGAAAGGTAAGTAACTAAGTAATATGCTCAAAAACAACTCATTTGGCCATCTGCACTTTCATTGCATTTAGAAACAATACATCTTCGAAAATAATTTTATTGCATTTGGTTTGCTTTGTATCGCGCCGCAAAATGTTTATCTATAGTAAAAAATAGCCAACTAATTGATATTTGCCGATTCTTGGTCATAAACCGTAAATAGCGTTTATTAGTCGGCATTACTGTCGGATTTTCTTCGAATTTATTTTGCTAACTTAGTTTTGTTTATTATAATTCTATTATATATATTTCTTTAATATGCAAATTATTAAAAATTGCGTGAGAAAAAAAAAATTGCGGCAAGCCTTGTCAAATCAAACAAGTAGAGGACGAAGAGAGAGAGTTCATTGAAATGTATTTTTCAATATAATTAATAAAAAAAATATCCGCAATAATGGTCACCCTTCATTATATTAAGGGAACATGATGTATATATATTAATAGTTTATAGTAGATCAATATTTGTAAACATTTATTTAACTAGATAATTTAATTGTTTCAAAATGGTAATTTAAATTAATAAATAAATATTAGTATTTAGAAAATAGATTTTGCAAAGACTCAATATTATAGATTCATTATTTTACTTTAAAAATAAGGATGATTTCTTCTGCCCCATGATCTTTAAATAGTTTTCTACGTGTACTTAATATGATTAAAATCATCATTTAACAGGTGAACAATTAGAATAAACATTGATTTTAAGATTGACCTTCTATTATATAATATTTTACTTTAAAACATAAGGCAGACCGCGCATTTCATCGTCTATTTTCATAGTCAAACGGAACCGGAATAAAATATTTCAAACGCTGGCAACCCCTGTTTGCGGCAGGAATTTTCCAGGCAACCCTGTTTTATAGTGTTCAGAAAAAAATAAGCTTTAATTTGATGTATAATTCATTAAAAAAACACATGAGTGCAAATTATTAACATTTAGTGACATGTTTAAAGCAGGCAACCCTAGACTTGCGGCAGACTGAGAGCTGGCAACCCTTAATTTTCCAATTCCTTATGCGATTATCTTTCAAATGATGTGCGATTCATATAAAAAACGTATGGGTGCAATTTTCTCCAAAAACGAGTTACGAAAAAATGTAATTAAAGGTGATTGCGGCAGGATTCTTCCAGGCAACCCAGGTGTAATCTGTTCTACTAATCATGTATTATTCATTAATATAGGTTTAATTAAGAAAACTCGTATATGCAGGATTCAACGGCCGGATCTCAGGGTACTATTATTACCAAAAACTTTATTTGTTTCCGATATTCTATTGTAATAATTTCAAAATATATAGGGCATCCTGCGCATATCTAAAGATTATTCGGTACTTTAGCGTTTTCTTATCTTCCAGGCAACAATTTTTATAAGTAATATTTACAAGACTACAAAATATGAAATTATTATAACTAATAAAATTGTTATAATAAAGACCACGTTATCGATTTACCAAGGACTGCATGAAGAGATAACCCAAACCTAAATCTAGGTTGTCATAATTTATACAAATAAATATATAGTCTAAAAACAACTGTTTTTGTATTTATGTTAAATCTAGACCTGTTTACGAGGGCGCCAGTGGGCTTTCAAACTAAGAAAGTTAAATTTAAATTTACTTTAATTAAAATAAGAACAAAGTTTTATGTTCTTATAACTAACTTAAAATTAACTTAACTAGTGAATCGACCGAGCAGAAGTGCATGCTCTAATCGACTAAAGAATAAAATATAGAATAATTAATACTAAAACACTACGTTTGTTTCTCTTGGCATGAGGGGATTCGCGTTACACACGCCGAACGCTGATTAGGCGCCTACCTGTACCGTTCTCACGTCATGAGGCAACATAACTATCTTTTATACGAAAAATATTAATCAATTCAATATTTTTATTTACATTTTATAGTCGTTGTATTTTTTAATTTTAATATGGGAGACAAATAAAATGCTGAACAAATAATAATAATTTCTAAATTAAAATTTTAAATGTTATGTTCATTGTAAATACTTATGGGCTCCATTGTGATATTTATCTAAACGCGTTTAAAAAGAACAACCTAGTACATCATTAGGGTACATTTAAACACTAGTAGTCCGCCCACGCCACAGATTCGCCCGCTCTTATTATACGGTTATATATTTAATTCTATTAAGAGTATTTAGGTAGAGAAAATTGTTTGATTATTTTGTATGAATATCTTTAGTTAGATACTGATATACACAAAATGAATCGTAATTTAAACAAGAATGTGATATTTAACAGAAAAATGTTTGGTTATTAAATAATATGTATCTGGGAGGTACATACTATAGTGCGATGAACGCTGTTATTTCTGTGTAAATTCCGATCGCACGGGAATTCCGGGATAAAAAGTAGCCTATATTTTATTTACTCCACAACCGCCATTTTGATATGATTCAAAAAAATAAAAATCAGTTCAGCTCTGAAAATAGCTTGGATAAACAGAAAGGTAGACAGACATTTTTAAAATCATTTGTTCGTGTATTAATATCGTGTTATTTATATGTATAATAATATTAATAATCATGTGTAATATGTAGCATGGTAGGTAGCGGTACAATTTCTCACAGTAATTATATAGTTGTGACGTGACATTTAAAATCCTTTTGTAATTCAAGAGGATGAATTATCTTCATTTTCTTGCTGTGGTGCCAAGGCAAAACGCGGTGTTGAGTTGCACCACTCAGCTCGCATCTCAAAAATTGGACTGCCTTCTCTTCTATACGCGGGTTTCAATAAAAAAATATAACACTTATGTCAAAAAATTATAACAATACGAGTAGGTTATACATCCATTATAAAATTAAGCTTTAACGTTATGTATTTATTTAAGCATAATATAAGGTAATGATATTCTTAAAGTCGAGTTACAGTTCTACTAGCTCTAGTCATCAATATGCAATTGCAAATAAGTTGGAGCTCACGCTGCAAGTAGTTATATAAATAAACCGGAGAGAGAACCGGAGAGATAACAAATGCAACGTTGTAATTATAATTTATATACAATATATCTATATATATAAAATCGAAAGGTCACTCACTCATCACGAAATCTCAGAAACTACATGTGCTAGGAATCTGAAATTTTGCATAGAAGTTATTTATGGGACGTAGGTGCTCGCTAAGACGGGAATTTGCAATATTCGACTTCTAAGGGGTTGTTTTTGGGGTCGAAAGTTTTTATGAAACTTCGTTACTACAAATGCTAGGAGTCTCAAATTTTGCATAGACGTCACTAGGACGTAGTCATGGAGACAGAAATTAATAATAAAATAGTTCACGCGGGTGTAACCGCGAGCGGGCCGCTAGTGTAATATATATCAATCCAGCACACAGCTGGGTAGACTGAGGGAACCTAGTGTTAAGATACGCCGTTCTCACTTTCCGCCTAATTCTGGAGGCATTGGGGAAATCTGAGCGAAGAAATGGAAATATGAATCTAAAAATTTTTTTTGTTAAAACTGATATACAATTTAGTAAGGCTTACTTATATGACATAGTTTATATTATATAGATATATAACCTTTTTTTTAGTACAATAAGTCACAAATGTTATTTCCAAGAACAATAATACAGCTGTAATACGAGTTAAACGTAATTGGAAGCTTTTGCAGTAAACGTATGTCATTTGTGGGGAGCATAAAATTTAACTATGCTTTTGAAGTTTTTATTTCGCCTCATTTTGCAGTGGCGCGGCGTTATCTTTATTGTAGGTCACTTTACCGCGTCTTTATTGCTTTCCTTCTATATATTTATGCTATGTTTACATAAAGTATGCAGTGATAAATAATTTTCTTGATAAATATAATGTTACTACTGAGGCCACTCGTGGCGTAGCGGTATAAAGTGTGATTGTAAACGCGACTGGTTGTGGGTTCGATTACCACTTGAGGAAATGGGATATTTATTTAAATTTATATTTCCATTTCTTCGTTTATGTGACGAGGCAAAGCACGGCGTTGAGTTTCGCCACTCAACACGCAATGCTGGAGTATCTTAACACTAGATTCCCTCTGCCCACACTGGTGTATGATACAGCGAAAATAATTTTAAAATACATTAATATGACTCAATTTCTTTAATTCAAATATTTCGAGACAGACAAATTTATACTGTCTTAGTTCAAGATTGCATAATTATCCAATGCTAACGACATAGCTAGCTTTTGAATATAAAAAACTGGTTTTATGATTACATAATTGTCTAAATATAAAGTATTGTATAGGCAGGCGGAGAGGCGCCAGTTTGTGACCGAAAGGCAATAGATCGTAGGTTGAAAAATTCGGCAGAAAGTGGGGAACAGAACTCTTCCTACCTTGCTGTGATAAAAGTAATGTCTATGAAAATATTAATAGGAAAGAAATATATTCCATAACAATAGACACTGTATAAGAAATAACAAAAATAAAAAGATAAACTTACAAGTGTTAAGTTAAATTATTTATTCACAAACTGTTTTTACAATTATGTTTCAAATGCTTACAGATATAGAAAATACTTTTACTAGTTTACATCTATTAGTTAAAGTTATGTCGTATTTTCCCACATACTGCTTATTTAAAAAATTTAATTATAATAATAATAGAATTTATAAATTCAATTTTAGGTATATTTTTGCAGCTTCACACTGTCCCAACACATTGCAGAGTAGACAGAGGGAACCTAGTGTAAAGACATTCTGTTCCTCATTTTCCACAACATTTTTAATGGATTGTATATTAAGTGGCAGAACTCAACGTCACCCTTTACTTTGTTACTAGAGTGAGGAAATAGAAATATTAAATATTTCTGTCACCCGAGTGGAAATCAAACTCACAATCATTGTGTTGCAACAGTCACATGATTGTGCCTCTGCACCGCAACAGCCTAAAATTACAATTACTCTAGGAAATCGAGTGTTTTTTTTCTATAATTGATTATTAAGGTGGTAGGAACAGAAAATTTAACACTACATTTTTCTATGTGGAATAAAGAGTAAAACTTATATAGTATACACAACTGAAAGAAAATATTTATAAAATACTAATGAGGAACTTTGAATTATGGTACAATTATAGTAATAACAGCCTAATTTACATTTATGGAGCTGCTTAATTCACATTACAGTTAAGAATGTTTTTATTTAATGGTAAGAGCTGTTTTTACATCATATATTTATCAAGTATTATTGAGATCTATTTCTGGTGAGACTCAGCAGTAAGGCAAATTTGACAAACAGATACACAATGTATGGTATGATTAAAATTAACTTCTCAGTGATAAAAGGATTAAAGAAATTAGATATTAATAATGCTAATTTCTATCCCTTCTATGCTACTTCTTTTTTTTATTTTTTACACAATTATGTGTATATGTATGTGTTTTATATTTACAATGAAATTTATTTTAATTATTACACATGGATTTTACTTCCATTAAGTTTTGTATGAATATCTAGACAATAAAATAACAACTAGGAACTATAGAATTCTGTTATTCAGCTGTTGTTACAGAATGAGCTTTATGATAATATGTTGCTATGAAATACAGTGAAGTAGCTTGTAAGTAAATAAATTAAAAAGATAACGCAAATTTACTTACTCGATTTTTGTCATAGGATAATGCGAATGCATTAATATGAGAAGATTCCATTTTTAAGTTTCACTTCTATTAAGGAAAATTAAGATGTATACTTAATGCTTAAAATGTTCAATAAAATTATGCGAGTATTTAAATTTTAACATATCATAAGTCACAACAAAAACAAACACTTCTTTGAACGTAAGTCAAAACAAAGACCTAAAAGTAAGAGCTGGTAAGAACTAAAAAGTAAGAAGTTTATATTGAATTGACAATGACAGATTTAGAGATGTCAAATTGAAATCGGTTCGATTCGATTCGATAATCGATAGACAAAAATCTATATTTGTAGTCGTTAGACAACTAAGCAAAGAAAACTTTTAAAAAGTAATCATTAACTTTATATCAATAAAATAAAAAAAATGCCATAACATATTTTTTTACATAGTTACCCTATCTAAATAAACTGTTATGGCATTTTAAACATGCTTAGGTACAAAAAAAATGAACATTTAAAAAAAAAAGAAACATTTTTGAGGACCATTTGGCGCCCATTTGTGGGTAGCACCCGGGGCTTGTTGATCCACTACTACTGTATTAAGAATTCCCATTAATTACTTTTACCTACTTTGTTAATTTCAATTAGGTACTCAGCTATTTTTTCTATTTTTATTTTCCTTACTTATGTCTACTTATTATTTTTCGGCTTATTTTTATTATTTAAGTTTATATTTTCTTATTATTTCTATTCCTAAATATATTAAAGCGGGCGAAGCTGCGTGAGTCTGTTCGTATAATTATATATTTTTATTATATACGTCACGCAGTATTCCGGCAAAGTACGCAGAGGGAACCTAGAGTTAAAACACTATGTACCCATTTCTTTTCTTTTCTGGAATTCAGGAGGCATTGAGTGTAGTAGTGAATCTCAATGCCTCGATACCAGAGCGAAGACATGAAAATATTCAATATTTCATTTCTTCAAGTGGAAATTGAACTCACAATCAATTAAAGTAACACGCCTGCGCCACGACCTTCACCACCGCCAACTGGCTTCATTATTTATATCTATACTTTAACTTAAATTACCTATATCTTTTTGCTAATAATAAAATCGTAACGGATCTATGACTATACATGCTATATATGTATACAAAAAAAATTATTGGCTTGTCATAGACCCATTACCAATTAATATAAAATGTGTGTCTGTTCATCTGCGCGTTTGTTTACGCTAATCTTAGAAATGAATAAATCTATTAAATTACAGTTTTCATTATTTTATTGTTTGCAAAGTTCCTTTAAAGTTTAACATTTAGTGTTTGTTTTATATTAGATAATTTAATTTTTAACAAAAAACAAACCGACTCCCAACAATAAACTAAAAAGTAAAAATACATCTACTTAATATAAAGACTGACAGACAAAATGTACTTTGACATAAAATATAAACAGGACATGAAATATTTATTTAAATATATATTTCTATTTCTTCCATCCCATTTCTTTAAAGTGGGGAACGGAATATCTTAATATTAGGCCTAGTAGGCCCTCTGCCTACCCTGCTGTGTGCGGGATACAGTGTGAAGCTAGTTTAATTTAAATTTGATATTTTATTTTCATATGTAAGTGCAGATATTGTTTTTAAAATGATAGGTATTATGATTCGAGAACGAAAGTAATGCAGATAAGTAAAGTAATAATTATGTTGGTGAAACGAGCGAAGCCGTGAGCGGCTCGCTAGTTTATAAAATTTACTTACATCCGTGTAAACAGGTACTGATTCCGGATAGTCATTATTATTTTTTGATAAAAATGCATTTCAAAAAATAGATTAAATAGAAATTATTTGATAAATAATAAGGCATGAATAAGCAGTAAATTAAATTAATTGTACTATTTATAAATTTCAATAAGAAATGACCTTAAAAATAATAGCCTTAAAGTTCACAATTACTATTATAACATATTTTTGGATTAATCTATGTATATAATAAATAATAATTCATCAGCTCGGTAGTATTTAAGATATGTGTATTCACACTTTTGTTTTGGATAATACTTTAGAAAACATAAAAATTTTAACGTAGCGGGATTTTTATACTCTTTTTTCGTTTCTAACACTTTTAATTAGTAAAAAATGATTTATATAATTAATTAATATCGATTAATTTCCGTTATTTATCTTCCCAAGTTTCAGGTAGATATTTGAAGTCGGTTTAATTACTTAATTATAATCACTTAATGAGACCATCGTGGCGCGGAGGAGAGGTTATGGGTTCGATATCCACTCGGAGGAATTAATTATTATTTAGTACTCATTTCTTCGCTCTGGCACCGAGGCAAAATATTCGGATGCTTACTACTGGTTGCTTTTGTTTCATATAACAATTACCCATTATAAAGAATGTTAAAGAATTTTAAAAATATAAACAGATTAAATGTTAATATCAAAAATAGATACGAAAGTAATACGAAAGGCTAATTAAAGACAAAACAATGTTTTTAAAATGTTTGAAAATTTGTCTGTGCGCTTATGGACGCTAATCTCAAAAATGGTTCAACCGATTTAAATGTAATTTTACTATTATAGTTTAGTAAACTTCCTCCAATAATTTTTGTTGTTTATTTAAATAAAAAAGTCATATCGACGTGAAGTATTATCAGCGACTAAATTGTTTTAAAATAATTGTTTTAATAAATTGGCTGAAACTTTAGTTTTCAATGTATAAATATTCAAAATAGTAATATTAATAGAAGACGAAACAAATATAAATAAATAATTAGTAAACAAATAATTGTATAGTTCAAGCGGGCGAAGCCGTGAGCTCATCGCCAGTTGTAACAGATAAAAATATTCATAGTATATATATGCATTGTTTGCTTAAGTATTCGAAAAATAAGATTAGGCTAACATTTAAATTACTCCCAGATATAAATTAGTCCGTCATTTGATCATCTACACAGTATTGCTAGTTTAGTTGCCAATACAACAGCAAGATGGCTCCGGAAGTTAAATATACAAAGGTTAGTCATTTTAAATTTTTATTAGATAGATAGATAGATAGATAGATAAAACTCTTTATTGCATACATAAACAAACACATAACTAAATAGTAAGACAGAAGACATAGAGTAGCATGCAAGGGCGACCTTATCACTATTAGTGATCTCTTACAGGTAACCTTAACTAACATAAACTTACGATAGAGCAGGATATAACGGTAGTGCATAAGTAATAAAGAGCGATATGAATACAAATAAATAACATAATAATTTTTGATATATTATACATAGACGATACTTATATTATATATACAAATTATAATATATACAAAAGGTACATATAATAATTATACATGTTAGATAATTAATAAAATACATATTTATATATATACACACAATATACATATAGATAATAAA
>HE670844.1:123664-136761 GCA_000313835.2 Heliconius melpomene melpomene | reverse complement strand
TAAAACTTAATCATATATGGCTTAACTGTAATACGTACTTTACCGAGGGATTTTATAATAGAATCTAACGAAACTATTTCGAAATATTACTAAACTTATAAGAAAATCTGTTTACAAATTTAAGCATAATATTCCAGTACAATTTTTCCTGATTTACAATAAAAAAGTCTTATTGATTTGCCTTTAGAAATTGTCTTATACCAAATAAGAAGTTAAATTAAAAATGAAATTAAATCAGCTTCACGCTGTATCCCGCACACAGCAGAGTAGGCAGAGAACATAGTGTTAAGACACTCCGTTTCCCACTTTCTGCCGAATTCTGGAATCATTGAGTCTTGAGTGAAAGAAATCATCGTCGCGCTTCGCCTAGACACCAGAGCGAAGAAATGGAAATATACATTTAAATAAATATTTCATATCCTCGACTGGGGATCGAACCCACAACCACTGGACGGACTGGCCTCAAGAAGGAATCTAACGTTCAAATTATAGATTTTATTCCTTTAAAAACACAAAATAAATAATATTAATTCTAGATAGATAGATAGATAGATAAAACTCTTTATTGCATACATAAACAAACACATAACTAAATAGTAAGACAGAAGACATAGAGTAGCATGCAAGGGCGACCTTATCACTATTAGTGATCTCTTACAGGTAACCTTAACTAACATAAACTTACGATAGAGCAGGATATAACGGTAGTGCATAAGTAATAAAGAGCGATATGAATACAAATAAATAACATAATAATTTTTGATATATTATACATAGACGATACTTATATTATATATACAAATTATAATATATACAAAAGGGTACATATAATAATTATACATGTTAGATAATTAATAAAATACATATTTTATATATATACACACAATATACATATAGATAATAAATACACACAAATATACATACACTATAAAGTTTTTTGTTGTGCCAAATAATAACGCTTAAGGGATTTTTTAAATATACTAATTGATTCTGAATGTCGGATATATCGTGGAAGATCATTTTTTATTTTATATTTTTATATGATATAATTATATTATATTACATTTTTTTACCATATTCGTTTGTAATATTTATTATTGTCTAAAATTCACATAGTGTTTTCAAAATTATACAATATTTTGACTCTACTTACACATAATATTTTGACTCTACTTACACATAATTATTTCAAACAATAATAAATTTTGTATTGTTTTTCATTAATTATAAAGTTAGTTATTATTTATAGTTGTACATGTCATCCGCCACATGTCAGGGTAGGCGGAGGGAGCCTTGGGAACCTAGTATTAAGATACTCTGTTCCTCATTAAGACACTTTCGGTCCCCAATTTCTGCCTAATTCTCGAGGCATTTAATGTTGGGTGGGTGAACTCGACGCCGCGCTTCGCCTGGTTACCAGACCGAGGAAATAAACATAATAAATATTTCATTCTTCCAAGTGGGAATCGAACCCACAAACATCGCGTTTACAGTCAAACTTCATGGCCCTGCGCCACGACTGGCCTTAATTTAACAAAACAGTTTCCATATCAATTATTTCGATAAATTCGTGACTAAAAAATATTTTACTAAAGAGTATTAAATTTCCATAACTTATAGAAAATTTAGTGTCGTTTGCAGTAATTGTTTAATATTACGTGTAATTTGTTATACTTTAACAATTTTCCCATGACGATATTATATTTTTGTGAATGGTCCCGATTTAATCTAAAAAGAAAAAAACACTCTTTTCCTCCACTATGTCATAATAAATAGCAATTCTTATGCAATATAAGCTAAACTAAATAATGAAAATATATCAATATTCTAGCAGAATTAACTAAGCGTAGCTCTAAAATTTATAGTCTCATTTTGTATTTCTCATGCCATTCGTAGAATCCGATACTGAAATATTATTGTATAGGTACATCATTGTATAGGTAATATAATGAAATGGAAATATTTTTTAAAATTTACTTACAATTTGCTTTTCATCTTTTTTCGTTTCGTAAAAATATTACAACGCTATGGTGTAAACAGACTGTTTTAAATATTTTGTTAACTTGTAAGCGTTCAAAATCGTGGAAAATATCTTCAATTATCCTATGGCATCAATTAAACTATCATAAAAAAAAAGTATATTTTCTTTTTCTATAAATAAATATTAAGTCGACATCCATACATATAAATAAATAAATTATAATTACAATTACAAATAAAATGAATGAAAAATAACGAAATAATTAAGAAGGATCATTCAATTATATATTTATTAATAGTATTTGCTTTGTCATTATGTCTATACCAATATTGTTTTTCTTCAATCATCTAACGATCGTTTAATTATAATTTGCAAATACTATGATTTACTACGATAAAAGATATAAAATAAAACAAAATGACTCCAATCAATCATACTTTTACATATTATTATAATTTCTTTTTTTCATTGCTGATTTAATATTATTTTTATCTACGTACCAGTGGCGTAGCAAGGGTATTTGCTGCCTGGTGCGGCTTAGGACTTGATGCCCTTTAAAATGGAGTAAAAAAAAAAAAAAACACAGATTCAAAGTGTCTTCTACTCTCACGTAGATCAAGCGTCAGACACTAAAATGTGACATTAGCTACCTTTAAAAAAAATTAATCGTCGACTTTGATGCCCCTTTCCTTTTGATGCCCGCGGCGACCGCACCGCTCGCACCCCCCTCTCTACGCAACTGCTACGTACCTTGTAATCGAATACCAATCAAGAGTTTTACATCCGGGAATATTATAATCAAAAGTTTTGTTACTTTTTTTTAATTTTAAAGGAACAATGTTCTTTTGAAATTATTTTTTTATGTGCTTATTGAAAAGACTATACCTACTTTTTTAATTCAACGTAAGCATTTGAAGCCGTACGTTAAATAATATTCTTAAAATCAGAGAAGGTTAGTTTTGTCTGTTTAGGAAATCTTATATTTTATAATATACTTAAATTATGGATACATACGTGTCTTAATTATAATATTTTTTATAGATTTTCATCAACAATGAATGGGTGGACTCAGTCAGTGAAAAAACTTTTGAAACTTTCAATCCCCACGATGGTTCCGTCATAGCAACTGTTGCTGAAGGAAATAAGGTAAGTAATCCACTACCGACCAATATATTGGTTCTTGGTTGACGAAGATATTAAGCATAAATATAAATATATTTAAAAAAAACACTAAATCATACAAATTTTCACATTGTAGATTTTGATATATTTTAGGTTTATACCAACTACATGTATTCTTTACATATTTTTGTCAATTTAGAAAATGACTTATTTGAAAATTTAACTTAAACAGGCAGATATAGATATTGCAGTGCAAGCAGCTAAGCGGGCATTCCACCGTAATTCAGAATGGCGTATGTTAGACGCGCAGGCGAGAGGAAAATTACTTTACAGATTCGCGGAGCTAGTTCAAAGAGATATAAATTATCTTGCACAACTAGAGACTTATAATAATGGCATGATATCAAACAATTGTAATAAATTCGTCGAAGGTGGCGTAGATGTTATAAAGTATAACGCGGGATTGGCTGACAAAATTGTTGGTACAACGATTCCTGTAGGTAAGTCGGATATTATTATTTTTACTGTAAGCACGACAGATTGTGAGTTCAATTCCCACTTGAGAAAATGAAATACGCAAAGCTAGGTGTTAAGTTCGGCCCCTCAACACGTTATGCCTCCAGAATTCGGCAGAAAGTGGGGAGTGGAGTGTCTTAACTAATACTAATAGACTAATACTAGGCTCCCTCTGCCTACCCTGCTACCTACGGAATATTTGTGATAAATCACTATTTTTTTTCCAGCAAAGTGTTTATGCCAAAGTAATATTTGTATTGTTCCTGCAAAATTTCAATATATGTATTTAAATTTTTTAATAGTTATAAAACTTCTATATATGGGTCATAATCAGAAAAAGTGACCATTTTGTGTCTTTTCTTGTCCCGCTACTTTGAATGCGTTTTAAAAATACAATTTTAAAGATAGCTTAAATATTTTGCCATTTAAGATAAATTTACTTATTAACTTAAAGATTTTTGTAATATTTTAAATGTATTATGGCTAATAATAGTATTTTTTGTTAGTTGCAAAAATCCTTTCAAAATGCTTCCATACAATTTTTCGTGTCCCATTCACCACTTTACTTTTTAAAAATAGATTTGTTACGAATATTTATGGTTTTATTTGATTTCAGATGTGTTTATATTACTTTACATTATGCATAATATTAAATAGAACTACTTTTATTGATATATTATTTAGTAAATAGTATATATTAGTTAAGTAGATTTGTCCCAAAATATTGTCTTTTTGTTACTCAGGGCTAGTAACGTACAATTAAATTATGAACGCAATTATTTTGAATGATATTTAATATTATTTTTTATTGTGGCACCATAATTCTTAAAGTCAATGCTGTCGTAACTACAACCAGTAGTGTTCTCGCAGCAGTTGAGGGGTTCAAATGTTTTAGAGGGAATGCGTGAAATTACATCTCAGGGTTATAAACGGCTTTTATTTTGGTAAGTATTCTATAATTTCGTTTTCTTGTTTATGTTATTTGCGTCTTTTTACAAAATCTCAAAAAAGAACTTCAGTGCTTGCACATGCAACACATGGCTTATGAGCAAATATTTAAAAAGGTTAGAATTTCTCAGATTTTATTCTCAATTTTGTTATATTTCGTTACGTAACGGAACTGAGAAAATATGAAGCCTAGTTCATAATTACGTTACCATAGGAAGATTATGTATATAAAAAAAAATGCTGGCATATGAAAAAAATAATTAGTGACTTTTGATAACGTGAAGTAACCAAAAATAATGATTTTTAAGTTTTTTGTCTGTTTGCTTGTTTGTTTAATGTGTTTGTGCACGCTTATCTCAGAACGGCTTAACCGATTTAGTTAAAAACATTTTTTTATTCTTCCTGAAATTAGTTGTGATTTTGTAATTTTTTTTTCTCTGGAGATAGTGCATTAATAAATATGTAGCTCAAGCGGGTGAGGCTTTTATTTAAAAAACAAATAGGTTCTGTACTAGACAATATACATGAAATATTATTAAATACCTATTGATAACTATTTTTTATTTTTCAGTAAGCGTCATGGCTCCTATGTCAAATGCTGATAGACAAAAAAGATATAGAGAACGTCTTAAACAGACCAATCCTATCAATGAAGATATGCGAAATAAACACTTACAAAGAATTCAACTTAATTCCCGTGATAACGACTCAAATTTTGATATATTTTAAAGTGGGTTTAATTTTATCATTAACTTTGTGATTTCTAACTAGAAATATAAGTTTATTACGTTACGAACTAGCGTTATTATATAGTTAATATTGCCACTTTGTTATGTTTTCTTACATTTATAATCTATTAATTCAACGATTGAATCTTTAAAATTTTAATTTGTGTCTCATTAAATAAAAAAAACCAATAGTTTTATTCATATAATATTCTTATTTTGTTGTGTATAATGCCTTATAACATCAGTTTCGTAACAAACATTATCAGTATTGTTACTTATCAGTTACGTTACGAATTCGAAAATGTCCACTTTTCTGATTATGACCCATATATAGGTAACGATGCGTTCGGCTATACTGTTAAACAACCAGTTGGTGTTTGCGCTTTGATCCTGCCTTGGAACGTGCCCATCTTGATGTTTATCAATAAAGTGACAGCCGCACTGGCCGCGGGTAAGCTAATAGATTGTGTTTAAATTCGACGTCAAATAATTTTATTCAAAACTAGCGGACGCGCGCAGCTTCGCTTACGTATTTAGGGTAGAATTCTAATAACCCATGAAACATGTGTTCAATGAAATATTTTTAAGAGTCTAAACTTCAAATTTTATAAATTTCGGTGGCGATTTAAAGATTTTTCCATACAAACTTTCAACCCCTTATTTCTACCCCTAGAGGTGAATTCTAGAAAACCATGAAACACATGTTCAATTAAATATTTTTAAGAGTCTAAATTTCAAATTTTATAAAAATCGGTGGCGATTTAAGACTTTTTCCGTACAAACTTTCAACCCCTTATTTGCATCCTTCGGGGAAGAATTCTAGAAAACGATGAAACACGTGTTCAATTAAATACTTTTAAAAATCTAAATTTCAAATTTTATAAAAATCGGTGCCGATTTAATTTTTTTTCCATACAAACTTTCAACCCCTATCTCACCCCTTTAGGGTTAAAATTTTTCAAAATCCCTTCTTAGTGGATGTCCAGATTACGAAAGTAAACATCTGTCCAAATTCCACGTTTCTACGCACAGCGGTTACGGCTGTGCGTGCGTCTTACCTCAGTCAGTGAGGACAAGTCCTTTTATATATATATAGATATAGATAGATAAGAAATTACAAGCTTAATTTTTTTAACGTCAATTGTTCAAATTGCATTAATATAGGAAGTAGTTTCGCCTTCAGGAGGGTCGATGTATTTCCTGGCTTAAAGGAGGTATGAGCAGTCTTGGCCGTTTTTTCCATGACTGTAATATGAATATCGAGTATAGGTCTAACGATATTAACTGGATTAGTTTTAGTTGCCTTGTTAGACGAAGAGGGTGCCCCTTTCGGCGTGGTCAGTACATGTCTTCTAAAATTGTACAGTACGACCCACAAGTCGTGGTCGCCCTAAAGTTAAGTTTTCTGAACTTCTGCGCATTTTTCACTTGAAAATAAAATAATCAAAATAAGAAAATTCCTAAAATGAAATCTCCACAGCCATATACACTAAAGTTTAGGGCGATATTGAAGGCGCCACGATTCGTCAATTGTACTGTACTGTTTTACCCGCCAGACATAAAATATGTTAATATGACGTATTATCGACCAGGTTGTACAGTAGTAGTGAAACCAGCGGAACAAACCCCCCTAACTGCGTTAGCTCTGGCCGCTCTGCTAGCTGAAGCAGGCGCACCTCCAGGCGTAGTCAATGTGGTCCCCGGCTTTGGAGAAACGGGAGCAGCTTTGACCCATCACCCGCTAGTCTCTAAGATATCATTTACTGGATCTGTAGAGGTAAGTGGAGATTTTGAGTTGAATTCCACGGAGAATTGAACGGAGTATCTTAACACTAGGTTGCTTGACCTGATATGTGAAAATATTAAATATTACACTGGCTCGCGTGGGAGTCGAACCCACAACCTGACGCGTTTGTAGTCACATTTTGGGCCTCTGAGGTACGACTGGCCTCTAAATCTTACTAATACTTAATTTTAATCATTAATTACACATTTAATTTCCTTTAGGTAGGCAAATTAATTCAACAGGCGGCTGGAGTTAACAATTTGAAACGAGTGTCTCTGGAACTTGGTGGAAAGAGTCCACTTATCATTATGAACGATGCTGACTGTAAGTATATATAATTACATTAAATATATTACTTTTTTACCCTATTTACAAAGGCATGAGGTAAAATATAAGCAAATCAAAAAAAGGCTGTTTTATAGGTGACGATTGATGGAACTTAATATACTAGGTATATTAAGTAACAAAACATATCTATGGATTTATGGATGTTAATAATATTATTTTTAACATATAATTAATTTCTTCGCTCTGGCAACAGGGCAAAAGCCTGGCGTTGAGTTCCGCCACTCAACACGCAATGCCTCGAAAAATTCGACGGAGAGTTGGCAACGGAGTGTTTTAACACTAGGTTCCCTAGGTTCCTATCCTGCTACGTGCGTGATATAACTTAAAGATAAGAATTTTTCTATCCCGAAGATGTAAAAAAACTTTAGAAAATGTTCAAAAACAATATTTTTTTAGTAAATATTGCGGTGCCATATGCAGCTTTTGGAGTGTTTTGTCATCAAGGACAAATTTGTCTAGCGGCATCCCGATTATACTTACAGTCGGGGATTTACGATGAATTCGTGCAAAAAGCTGTTGAATATGCTAAAACATTGGTGATAGGAAATCCTGCTGACGAAAAAACTCAACATGGACCGCAGGTTAGTATGAAATATGATTTTTTTCGCTCAAACATTTAAAAAGTATTAAAAAACTTGGCGGACAGTCAGGAATGAGCGTCTTAACATTAGGTTCCCTCAGCCTACCCTGCTGTATACGGGATACAAGGTGAAGCTGATTTAATTTTTTCTTAATTAATTAATTACCTAATCATTTATTTTGTAGATTGACCAAGTAATGTTAGATAAGGTCCTGGGTTATATAAAGAAGGGTCAAGAAGAGGGTGCCAAATTACTAACTGGCGGTAAAAGAATCGGAAACAAAGGCTTTTATGTCGAACCTACTGTGTTCTCCGATGTTACAGATGATATGATAATTTCTAGAGATGAAGTAAGTAAATTATTGTTTTAAAAGTGTTATTTTTTAGGGTTGGGTACTTTAGAAGGAAAAAAACGGAATCCTTACAGGATCACTTAGCTGTTGTGCGTTTGGCCGTCTGTCGAGACCTCCATTATTTATCTCCAGATCGCGTGGTTATATCAAACTGAAATTAATATCAAATATTTAGGTCTACGGTCTCTTGGAGCACTGAAAAAAATCCAACTGTTTTCTGCGTCAACGCAACCAAAAGATAGTATCTTTTCATTGAATTTTAAAAATTTATGAAATTCGCCGCTTAATCAATATCTATAGGGTGCTCCTTGTGAACCTATAGTTTTCATAACTAGTTATGAGAACATGTACAACGTAGTTATGAGAACTACCAATACAAATAAAGGAAAAATCCAATACGTGAACCTTTATAGGTTTTTCTTAAAAGTATTTTTCTTTTCTAAATGTGGAATACATCACTTTAATTTTATAATTCGGCGGAAAGTGGGGAGCGGAGTATAAACACTTGATTCCCTCTGTCTTCCCTGCTATGTGCGGGATACAACATGAAAAAAAGTTTTAAAAAAATTATAGGCACCAAGTATACCAGGATCAGGCTTCGACTTTAACATAAATAAAATAATTTATTTTGTTTAAATTTGATTTTATCTGTAGAATAAATATTTTTCTTTATATAAATATAAGCTATATTTACTTTAAACAGATATTCGGTCCAGTGCAGAGTATTTTAAAGTTTGAAACACTTGAGGAGGTAATAGATCGCGCGAACGATACCAACTTCGGTCTCGCCGCTGGAATATTCACCAGTTCCGTGGAAAATGCTTTACAGTTCTCGAAGCATGTGGAAGCTGGTACAGTGTGGTTAGTATATTATTATTTTATATTTATTATTACTTCTATTATTATAAAAATAGTTTACGCTTCGCCTTTTTAGAAGTATAAAGAGCGAAATAAAATATATTTGGGAAATAAAATGAATCCGTCGTCGCACAGCGGCACAGCATATGACTGTCAACGCGACGATTGTAAGTTTGATTTTCTTTAGAGGGAATGAATAATTTTTATCCTCTCGCTCTTGTTTCTTTTTTTTCTCTTGTTTCTTGATTTTGATGATTCTTTTTTATTGGTAAGGATACCTTTCAAAGGTGGTAAGGATGAGAGTTTGGTTAGGTTTTCATTATGGGATCCGGTTGAAGTCGTTTTTTTTTTTGTTAATAGTTATATATTATTATTCAACAATTTTATTAGTTATGGGTTTATATGTGTACAAAGAAGAGTAGGCAGAGGGAACCTGGGAACCTTGCTTAATAAATTAAGTTTAAGTTATTGTTTAATTTCAGGGTAAACACTTATTTTATGACTAGGCCTCAAATGCCATTTGGAGGATTTAAGGAGTCTGGAATTGGAAGGGAGAAGTAAGTTTCGATTCCTTTTTAATATTATGAGACATTTATGGTAGGGGAACCGAAGGCAGATTAATATACTGGTGGATTTCTTGGACTCGGTTAAGTATTTCCACCAAATATGAGCCACATATATGGTGGAAGTACCACCTGTCCGCCTACGATAAAGGGTCAGATTAGTAAAAAAATGAACATCTGAAATATTCGAGGGTGTCAGATTAGGGTAGAGTGAGTTAGTTATTTCACAATTTGAGAATGACGTAAAGAAGGGGCCTACAAAGTTGTTAAAAAAATGTTATCTCGACATTCTTGAGCGTGACAATTTTTTTTAATTGAAAGAAAATAATTCAAGGATTATGAAAAATATTTATATTATAATATTGAGGCCAGTCGTGGTGCAGGGTCGCAAAGTGTGCTGCAAGATCGACTGGTCGTGGGTTCGATCCTCACTCGAGGAAAGGAAATATTTATTTAAATTTATATTTTCATTTCTTCGTTCTGGTGTCAAGGCAAAGCGCGGCGTTTACTTCCGCCACTTAACACACAATGCCTTCAAAATGTGGAAAATATTTAATGCATACCCTGCTACATAAATAAATAAAAAAGTAAAAAAAAATAGCAATTTAACCGCAACGTCAATAAAAATGTTTGTTAATTTTTAATAACAAAATATTTTATATTTTTCAGTGGACTGACTGGCGTTGAATTGTTTTTAGAGGAGAAAACAGTAACGATGGCTATGAAAAAGGTGTTTTAATATATTAAACTTAAATATCAATAATAGATTTTCTACGGTATTAGGTACATTTTGTATTTATAATTGTTTTGTTATTTTCATTTGTTGTCAATATAATGATTACAATAAAATGTAATATATAATTATTTTTGGTTATTATTAGGTACGTATACCCCATCTTAAGAAAAAACTCTGATCTTTACTTGACTTGTACATATATTTATAAAATTCTTTATGTTGGAATCACTCTTAGATATTAGAAAAAAAAAACATATCATACAATACAAACCTTACAAGTTATAACAGTTACATATCTTGATCGAAGCTGTTTTTTAAACTAATCATTAATTTGAGGCCAGTCATGGCGCAAGGGCAGACGCGTGTGACTGTAAACGCCACAGGTTATGGGTTCGATTTCCAGTCGAGAAAATAATATATTTATTATTTCTATTTCTTTGCTCTGGTGTCGAGGCAAATCGCGGCTCTGAATTTCGCCAATCAACTCACAATGCCTCCAGAATTTGGCAATGGGAAATGGGGAACGGAGTGTTAACACCAGGTTCCCTCTGCCTACCCTGCTGTGTGTAGCATAAGGGTGTGTTTGTTATTTAAGCCTCACGCAGTATCTGCAGTATTTGCATATTTAAGTCTCACACAGTGCTGTATTGAAATAGATACAGCACTCACTGCAGCAGCACTAGAAATAGATAGCGCATCTAGATATATTTTCTGGACGTGGTCTGGACTTTACCTTTGAACAGATAACCTGTCACGCTTACAGTTACACGCCAGCGTCATTACTATGATTACCACCACCTGGCCTCATTATCTATATCTATACTTTAAATTAAATCACATTATCTATATCTTTGCTTATAACACAATCGTAACAGATGACTGTACGTGCTAGAAAATTAAAAAATACCAAAGAAATCCTCATTTTGCGTACACTATGGAAATTATTGACATTAAAACAAAGTGATGTACTACAGTTTTATAGAGGAGATCAATATTAGCGTTTATCAACAGAAAAACCAACAAAAAGACAAAATTTTTAAAAATAATTGTTTCGGGTTCTGTTACTTTGTTAAGATAGGTAGGGGGAGAACTTCGAAAACACAGTATTAAAGATACTGGACGAAAGTCACGTAAAAAGTATGAGGACCTCCCGTATGTATGAAGAAGTTGATGACAGTAGACGACCGTAATGTTTGGCATTACTACCCTGCTAAGCATAAAGTGTGAAGCTAAGTTAAGCTTATTGGAATTACGAAAATACAATCTTTTTTTAAAATTATTTTTCCTTTAAAATCTCATTTCCAAGTATATATTATTTTTTAAAGCAGGAACGTAATTCCGTGTACTTATTACACATATAATTTACAAATTTAAGCGGGCGAAACCGCCAGCTGGTCCCTAGTAAATTAATAATTATGTAGTTCAAGCAGACGCGGGCGACTCGCTAGTTTTTGAGATTTACTTTCTTATATTATTGTAAACAATTACTCATTCCGAGTAATAATCATTATGTTTGATAAAAATACTTTTAAAGTTGGATTAAATAGAAATTATTTGATAAATAAAAAGGCATGATGAATAAGCAATAAATTAAAGAAATTGTAAAAATTATAGATTTCAATAAGAAATTACTTTAAAAAATTAGTTTAAAGTTTAAATTAACAATTTAAAACGCGCGGCCGCGCGTAGCCAAGTTTTTTTACAAACAAAACTGGCGAGCAGCACCGTGTGTTATTTTACACGAACCATTTGAAGCCACTTTTTACCTATTCGTAACTCAAAAACTATTCCATCTAAAGCTGTCATATTTGGCTCAAATATTTAGACCCCCTACCTGTATACGTGCATAAAATTTCATAAACACAGCTCAAACAGTTATTTAGATAATGACGTCCAAAAATCGTTAATTTTTAGGGGGGTGACTGACCTATAGACCTTAATGTTAAGCAAGTTCCAGATGACCTGGAATGGTGAAATTTAGCATCCGGTTAAGTAATTGGGTGTATGTAAAGGAAAAAATCCGAAACTAGTATTTTTTTAACATTTTCTTATAATTTTTCAATAAATAGATTCAATTAGGAACATTTACTTATAGTGTAGAGCCTGCCAACAAAATAAGAGCAATGCATTATTTATATATATTTGCTTTTATTTATGTCACACGTTAGTAAATATTTTATTTGTTTTGTAGACTAACTTCACTATTACTTACGTAAGCCATCTAAAACAACACGATGCTTTCAAATATATTTTAAGATAAGATATGTCTCCATTTGTAGCTGAAAATGCCTCTAATTTATGTCCTAACAAAGCCTGCCATCATGTGACTGACTGACTGACGTGACTTCAAGGGCTTCACGTAAAAATATAAAAATATAATAAATGGATTAACATCCTTCATTATTATTTATTATAATTTAAGCATATGTTTTAGTACTTATTATACTAAGAGTATTTGCATAGTCGATTAACGTATTTGATATTAAATTATTATTACAATATTTAAGTACTAAGTCCTATATAAGATCCTATAAGGGTTCTGTTTTATTGCTTTCGAGGTACAGAACCCTAAAACAGA
>HE670844.1:0-119704 GCA_000313835.2 Heliconius melpomene melpomene | reverse complement strand
AGTTTTCAAATTAATTTACATCGATATAAATAAATGTATTCAAATTCTATTCTATTCAGATTCTATTGTAAATTTATATGAAAACTGGCCAAGTCAGATATTACACATAAATAAAGTCTCCAAGTTGTAAGAAGAATGGACATTTTCAGTTGTTATAAAATATTTTATATTGTTAAAATTAATTTCAGGACTGACCATTGAACTTGGCATACATTTACATCTCACTTCTTTTATCGCTGAAAGCATATGTTTTATTACTGAACTTGGCTTTCATTTTACATTTATGTTTTTGATGGGATAAGTGTAAATACATAATATGTTTCTTATTGTAATCACTGTCTGTACCTACATGAAAGATATTTCAAAATTTTTATAGGAGGCTAGAAAAAAAACCCATAACAATGTTCGTTAACATTTTTGTATGTTTGTCTGTACATTTATGGCCCCTAATCTCAAAAACGGCCAAACCGATATAACTGTAATTTTACTATTATATTAAACTTCTGTTGGTTTTATTTAAATTGGTATATAAATAAAAAAATATTTATATGAATGTAACTTATTATGAGCGACTAAATTGGTATAAAATAATTGTTTTAACGAATTTACTGAAACTTTAAATTTCAATATATACTTATACATATTGTCTTCAAAACAATAATATTATTAAAAGACAAACCATAAGCACAGTAAATAAATAATTATACAATTTAAGCGGGCGAAGCCTCGAATGGATCGCTAGTTTATGATATAAATGCCCAATAATAATTATACAGATAAAAAATATTCATAGTGTATATATGTATTGTGTGCGCTTGAAAAATAAGATTAGGCTAACATTTAATTTACTCCCAGATATAAATTAGTCAGCCGTTTGCTGATTTATACATCATTGCTAGTGTAGTTGCCAGTACAACAGCAACGATGGCTCCGGAAGTTAAATATACAAAGGTAAGTTATTTTAAATTTTGTTTTATATTTTTATTTGACATTATATTTTTATCATTCATTTATAATATATTTTTGTACCTCGTTTATGTTTTTATTTAAAACTATCTCAAATTTACGAACTGTTAAAGTTATTAAAATTATACTTCGCATTATTTTCTCTTATACATAATTATTTCGAAAAAAATATAATATTAAAAAGTAAGATTTATCAATAGGGACCTAGTATTAAAACACTAAGTTATACATTAAGATACTTTCGTTCCTCACATTTCGCCAAATTCTCGTGGCAACTGGTGGCGGAATTCATCGTTTCGATGAATTCGTGAATAAGAAATATTTTAATAAAAAGTATTTGCATAATTTCAGTTTAGCTTATTAAATATTTGCAATAATTGCATCAGATATTTCGCTTATTTTTGTGGTATGTTAACAATTTTCCCATGACGTTATTACATGCGTGTTGCGTGTGAATGATCCTGTTTTATTCTAAAAGGAAAAATATTTGTTTTCCTCCAATGTGTTAGAATAAATAGTAATTCTTATGCAATATAAACTAAATTAAATGATGTAAATATATAGAAAATAGATATTTCAGCAGAATTAACTTCGAATAGTTCTAAAATCGCGCACTTTGTATTTCTTATACCATTCTTAGAATCAGATAATCTACGAGTATATATATAAAATCGAAAGGTCACTCACTCATCACGAAATCTCAGAAACTACATGTGCTAGGAATCTCAAATTTTGCATAGGATTTATTTATAAGACGTAGGTGCTCGTCGTCGTTGCTAAGACGGGAATTTGCAATATTCGACTTCTGAGGGGTTGTTTTTGGGGTTGAAAGTTTGTATGAAACGTCGTTACTACAAATCTTGCATCGACGTCACTTATAGGACGACGGTACTCATGGAGACAGAAATTAATAATAACATAGTTCACGCAGGCGAAGCCGCGGGCGGGCCGCTAGTATTATATATAGATAATATAATAAACTGGGCTTCATTTTTTATATAATGACAAAAACTTACTTAAAATTATACTTTATTTTAACTTTGTTCTCGTTCTTTTTGTAAAAATATTACAATGGTACTACCATGTAAAAAAACGGTTTTAGATATTTTGTTAGCTTGTAAACTATGGCTTCAAATTAAATGTTATTAAATTAATATAAGTGTATCTTTTATAAATAAATATTAAGCTCTCGGCTTACATGTCAATTATTATTACAATTAGCAAAAAAATAGTAATGATGAAATAATTAATAAAGATCATTCAATTATTTTCAGTTCAGTTCAGTTCTTAATTTATGAGGTTTCGAGCGTGCCTTCAATTATTTTAGCAATAGTATTTGCTTGTCATTATGACAATACTAATATTGTTTTTCTTTTATTATGCAATGATCGGTAAATTATCATGTGCAAATACTATCAATTATTACGATAAAAAATATATGATAAAACAACAGCTGTTGGTTTTAAGACTTTGAAATTTGAACTTTGAGCTCTAATAGGTTCTGCCTATCTTTTAGTATCGATTTAAAATATTTTAAAAAATAATTATATCAGTTTCACGTCGTATCCCGCACACATCAGGGTAAGCAGAGGGAACCTAGTGTTAAGACACTCTGTTCCCCATTTTCCGCTAAATTTTTGGAGGTATTGCTTGTGTAGTGGTGGAACTCAACGTCGGGCTTTTGCCTTGGCGCCAGGGCGAAGAAATGATAATAATAATTTAATCGCATTGCAGTAAGAGCTTTGTGCCCCTGCGCCACAACGGCCTCAAATAATAGTTGTATGTAATAGTATTTTAATAGTTGTATTTAAATAATTATCTTATATATAGAACTTACTTATAATATACCTGTACGATAACGTGATTTTAATGAGACGCTTGTATTTTTAAGGAGTCGCTGTTTTTGCCTGTTTCTTTAGCAGCAAATACATAATTATGTATGACATAGAAATAAAATAAACTTGTTGATATTTGTAAAAAAATTGCAAAATCATTTCCTTATGTCATCATTAGTTAATTCTATTGGAAACACGAGTGAACGAGTGTATGACAGTATGAGTCATACATCATGAAAAGTTTAGTACAATTCTTGTTTATTAGCAAATATTTTAGCATTAGCATTCAAAATGTTTATTTTTTAAAAAGTACTCAAAATGATTTAGTCCGGGAATATTATAAGCTTAAATTTTATTACTGTTTAATTTTAAAGAAGCAATGTTCTATTTTGAATTTATAACTTTTATATGCTTATTGTAAAGACTATACTTACAAATTTTTTTTAATTAAGAAGATAACTTCAAATTTTTTTTTAAATGAACATAAATTTTTTAAGCCCTTTGTTAACTAATATTATGAAAATCAGAGTTAGCCTTTTTCTTTTTTTTTGTACGAAAATAGTATATTAAATAATATACCTAAATTATATATACACGTCGTAATTATAATATTTTTTTACAGATTTTCATCAACAATGAATGGGTGGACTCAGTTAGTGGAAGAACTTTTGAAACTTTCAATCCCCACGATGGTTCCGTCATAGCAAATGTTGCTGAAGGAAATAAGGCAAGTAACTTAGTAACGAACGATAAATTGTCAGGCTTAAAAAGTTCTTACTTGACGAAAATATTAAGCATAAATATCTTCATCAGCCTCAAAATTGAGGTCAGGAACACAAAGTGTGATTGTAAACGTGACAGGCTGTAGGTTTGATTCCCACGCTCCTCCGGATGAAATTTTTAATATTTTCAATTTCTTCGCTCTAGAATTCGCAATGCCTCTAGAATTCGGAGGAAAATGGGGAATGGAGTGTCACTAGGTTAACTCAGCCTTCCTTGTTTGTGCCACTTATTTGGTTTTCTATTCTATTTGTTCTGTCTTCAATAGACGTGTTTGTTTTTCTTGATTTATACGATTGTTTACTTAAGAGTTTGGAAGACAATCGAATTTTCACATTCTTGATTTTAATATATTTTAGCTGTGTACTAACTACATGTATTTTTTATACATTTTTGTCAATTTAAGATCGATTCATATAAATTTAAATTAAACAGGCTGATGTAGATATTGCAGTGAAAGCAGCTAAGCGGGCATTCCATCGTAATTCAGAATGGCGTTTGTTAGACGCGCAGGCGAGAGGAAAATTACTTTACAGATTCGCGGAGCTAGTTCAAAGAGATTTAAATTATCTCGTACAACTAGAGACTTATAATAATGGCATGATATCAAGTAACTGTAAAGGATTTGTCGAAGGTGGCGTAGATTTTATAAAATATAACGCGGGATTGGCTGACAAAATTGTTGGTACAACGATACCTCTAGGTAAGTAGAATATTATTATTTTTGTAATAAACTGTTATTTAAATAGATATAATGAATAATTATATTTGTTTTTTTGTTAGCTTCACGCTTTATCCCTAGCGGGATAGTCAGAGAGAATGGTGCGCCAAACGCTACGTTCTCTTACATAAACATACCTCTCGTCTCGTCTACTATTGTATTATGTTATTAGCATAGTTAATATTATTTCTATAAAAAAGAACATTATTTCATAGTAATGAACGAAATGTCTAATTAAGTTAAATAATATTTATATTTTATATGCAAAATTTCAAAATATTTTTTTAAAAACTTTAAAAATTATGTTTTTTTTTTATTAAAAAAATAATTTAAATCAGCTTCACGCTTTATCCTGCACTCAGCAGGGTAGACAGAGGGAATCTAGTGATTATTTAATATTTATGAGATTTCTGTGTATATAGGTAACGATGCGTTTAGCTACACCGTTAAACAACCAGTTGGTGTTTGCGCTTTAATCCTGCCTTGGAACGTGCCCATCTTGATGTTCATCAGTAAAGTGACAGCCGCACTGGCCGCTGGTGAGTTAATAGATTGTGTTTGACATTTCTTTAAATGGCATTAATATAGCGGGTAGGTGCGCTTCCATGAGGATCAATTTACTTCTCGGATTAGGGGAGACAGAGGCAACCTTGACCCTAGCCTACCCCTAGTAGTAAAAACCAGCGGCACAAACGCCATTAGCTCTTGTTGCCTTATTAACCCGAAGAAGGTGCCCCTCGCGACGTGGTCAATGCATGTCTTCTAAATTAATATAGTACTGTTGACGAATTATGGTCGTCCTGTGGTTAGGTTGTTCAATCTTTTGCGTATTGTTCACCCGGGATGAAAATAATAAAAGTAAGAAAAATTCTGAAATTTAATCTGCGCAGCAATCTACAATAAACTTAAGGGGGTTACGACTGTACTAGATATTCTTCTTTGTTTTTCCCGTGATAAATAAAGTTCTTAATTATGGCGTATTATTAACCAGGTTGTACAGTAGTAGTGAAACCAGCGGAACAAACCCCCCTAACTGCGTTAGCTCTGGCTGCTCTGCTAGCTGAAGCGGGAACACCTCCAGGCGTAATCAATGTGGTCCCCGGCTTTGGAGAAACGGGAGCAGCTTTGACCCATCACTCGCTAGTCTCTAAGATATCGTTTACTGGATCTGTAGAGGTAAGTGGAAGATTTTTGTTAATTTTGATTTTGTTTGGTCCCAATAAAGTTATAAATGTGAAAGTTTGTGAGTGCTTTGACGTTAGGACACTATAGCTTTTTAGTGGTTAAAATCCATTTCCATTCCAGGTCCAGATCCAAAAATTGTTTTAGAAATTAATAATAATAAAAAGATATACGAATATCTTCACAAGTATCAAAATATATAATGTTCTTACACATTTAACTTTACCTCAGGTTTATTAGGAGCGTAGATTTTCTGTGTTTGATTACTTTCCAACTAAAGTTATATTACCTTGGTCTCGCGAGAAAGTTCCCGATTGACCTATTCGATCACGATTGCTTTTATACAGTTGTATTCGAAATATAAATATTAATGAAGTAATTACACAATTAATATTCTTCTATTTCACATAGGTCTTTATTTTAGAAAATATATTATTTTTGGCTACCCACTCTTAGAACTCAAAGCCTGACATAAAATTCCGTCATTCAACCCGCAATATCTCAAATTCCAGTAGAAAAAACAGAATGGTTTAACATTAGATCTCTCTGACAAACTTGCTATGTCGGATATATCGTAAAGCTGAAATTAAAACAAAAAGTAGTTAGTACATAGCTAATATAACAAGTTTGAGACAAAGCTTTTTACGAGTGGGTCGCCTTGTAGAAGATTACCAAATAGCGTCTGTACTGAAAGTAGAATATTTTCATATTTCAAAAGATTGTCGGATTTCTAAAAATCAAATCTCAAATTTTGCATATGAATTATTTATAGGACGTAGGTGCTCGCTAAAACGGGAATTTGCAATATTCGACTTCTAAGGGGGTCGAAAGTTTGTATGAAACTTCGTTACTACAAATGCTAGGAGTCTCAAATTTTGCATAGACGTCACTAGGACGTAGCCGTGGAGACAGAAATTAATAATGACATAGTTCACGCGAGTAAAACCGCGAGCGGGCAGCTAGTTTACCATAATGTTAGAAAAACAGATGCCGACGGGTTTATAATCTTGCTTTCTTTACAAATATTAAATTGAGTTTATTTATTATTATTGTACATTTTATTATCCATATTATATAGTATTAAAGAAGTTATCTAATATTATCATAAAAATTTTGTACATAGATATCAATCGATCAAGCTAATACCACAGACGTAAAATACAGATTTAGATTTTATTTATATTTCAAGATAAGTAATCATTTTGTATATTTAAGTTTTGTTTTTTTTAATATACTTAATAAATAAAATGAATATTACTCTTGTATATTCTAAATATGAGAAAATGTATAACCCTGAAGCAGACGTCAAAAAACTTGATGCTGTCCAGTTACCAGTTTTTATTGTTATCATCACTTAAATAATGTGAATAAAGTTAAACTAATTTTTAGTTATTTATTTTACAGACAGTACTTATATATTTAATTTATATATTTTTTGTACTGTTGTAGTATAATGGCTGGACACACGTTTTTAATTTATATTATTTTAATTTGAACAAAAAAATATAGAATTACATATATATTCTATGTTGAGTTTCGCTTTGCAATTTGAAATTAGTGAAGTTCGGGTGCAAAGTACGGAATGGAGTGTCTTGACACTAGTTTCTCTCTGCCTACTTTGCTATATATGCGGGATAAAGTGTGACGCTGAAAGAAAATTATTGCATAGTGTAATTGCAAGTCAATGACGTAGTTTCCGTCGATATCTTTATCAATATTTTTTATATCATTTCATACTATTATTATAAATGTGAAGTTAAGTTTTTTACGCCTTCACGCCAAAACTACTTAACCGATTATCATAAAACTTTGTACATATATTCATAGAGGTATTAATAAAGACAAAGGCTACTTTTTATTAAATAAAATATATATATTTAATAATTATTACCCATTATATAAAAATAAGTTTAAGCGGGCGAAGCCGCGAGTCTCTAGTATTACATAATTTTCGTAATCCTATGGCATAGTCCATCATTATGTCTACAGCATGGTCACAAAGTGCCAGGCTAAGCCTATAGCTCCATAGTTCGTCATTTCTACATCTTCATCAATCTATGTCCACCTCAGAAGGTTGATTGAAGGTGCGCTTCAATTTATTATAAAGCATTATTTGCTATTTTCGGTCCTTAACTAATAATACCGTTGCCTACGCTTCGTAGTAATAGTGAAAGAAATTACCACGCAATTAAATCATTAATGTCAAATCAGAACAAACATTTATAAAAATAATTATAAAAAGAAATAAATAAATAAATAAGAAAATAACGAACTCCATATATTCTGTACATTAATATATGTAGGTACAGTTGTTCTCGAATATTTATGTAATCCAGACTTAATTGGATTACATATATTCGAAAACAACTGTATATTAAATTAATCCACTTAGGGTGCAAGAATGGCTTGAGAATGACTTGCCCCCATACATCGTTTTAATATATCAATAAATAATTATATTTTCTTAGTAGGGTGGAAAGAGAGTTCCCTAATGTCATGACATTACTTTCTCATTTTCAGCCTGAACTTGAGAAACAACAGGTTTAAGTGGCGAAACTTAAAGCTATGATAACGAGTAATTCTAATGAAAATAAGTAATTCTAAGTTCTTAAAATCTGCGAATTGACATGTTTCATCTTTAATTATACATTTAATTTCCTTTAGGTAGGCAAATTAATTCAACAGGCGGCTGGAGTTAACAATTTGAAACGAGTGTCTCTGGAACTTGGTGGAAAAAGTCCTCTTATCATTATGAACGATGCTGACTGTGAGTATACTACTATATATATTATTACTTTAATTATTGTACTTTTTTAAACTTCACGTTGTACTATACTGTCTATCGGGATAGACAGAGAGAACTTAGTGTTATGGCACTCCGTTACTCGATTTCGCTCGATTTTTTAAATATTGATTGTGAAATAGCGGATCTCAATGTGCTGTCGCTTTTTGTGTTCTTAGAGTGAGTGAGTGAAATTATTTGCCTAAGTTTAAATGGGATCCAGAACCATTACAGCAACATATTGTGCCTCTCTTGAGGATTTGACGGTCTCCGATCCAAAATAGGTATTAAGAAAATGTGCAAAATAGTTCTTTCGAATTATATAAAAAAAATCGAAAAATATTATGACTCTACATAAGATCTTTTATATTTTATAAATCAATAAGGTCATTTCGTTATAATAGAATATGTGAAAAAAAATCAGCATTTCTTTTGTACTTGTAAGGTTGAAGTTAGAGTTCAACCTAATTTGTCTTACATAATATGTTACATTCAATCAACGTGAGTGAGGTACAGAAAGATCTTGTTAAATCTTTGAAGCAATTTAGAAACTTGATGAAACTATTATAGTTTCACTAGTTTCTTTTATTTATAAAAATCTATTGTCTATATAAAATCGTAAATATAAAAATATTATAGAAATCTTGTAATATTTTCGATTGTGTTTTTTTTTGTATCAAATTTTACTTCCTATATTTAAAAATACAGATATTAATATCAATAATGTTTATATGATAAAACTACTTTAATAAGATAAAATAAACAATTGTTTATTGAAACTAGCTTTGACATTAATTCCCTCTAACATTGAATGCCTTTATATAATAGTTATAATATCAAAGGAAATTTGCACTGAGAAGGCACTTTCTTAGTAGTTGTAAGGCTTATCGATCGATTCGATTTGACCTTAGTAGCAGTCTACTTTATAAACACCATTTTGTAATTAGTAGTTATATATAACAAAAACGTTTAAATACTTACTATTTAGTTACAGAAGAAGTTATTTATTCAGAGTGTTGAGCTTTTGGTGTATTATATAATATTAAAATATTTTTTTACAAATTTATTTAACTAAATTTTCATGGTTTAATTTTTTTCATGATTTAAGAATACTGTTTTTAGCTTATAGTTAAGACGGCCCGTTTCTTATTAAAACTTTTTACGAATTTAAGAGGCTATACGTTAGATGGCGGAACTTAGCGCCGCGCTTTGCGTCGAATCAGAGCAAGGAAATGAAAATATTCAATATTTCATTTCATTTCATTTCATTTGGAAATCAAACCCGCAACCTATCGTGTTTACAATGGCACGCTTGTATCCATGCGCCACAACGGTCTAATATGCATTATTATATATTTTTTACTATTGTATTATAATCATCGTGTAAATTGATTTCATATAATGGTTATAGACTGAGGTCGCTGTAAATACTGTTTAATTTGTGATCACAACTTATTCAGTAGATATCGTAATACTATTATTACTCTAGTTCTAACTAGCGATCGTAATACTAGAACTATTAGGGGGGCGAACCGGACCTCAATTTTGACTAGCTGCGCTCGCAAAATCTCGGTAGAGTTCACATGTTGAGCGAAGCGAGAAATGAATTATATGATTTGTGTTACCTTAAAACATCTACGTGGCATATCTATATGTTTTCAAATTTTCATCTCAAACTGTCAAACAGTTTGGGAGCCTGTTGGTGACAAAGAGTGTAAAAAGTCTCCAGTAGAGCGCTCCTTTCGCTTGCTTCGCTCAACTGGCAGTGCAAATAAAGAAAAAAAAAAACAAAAAATATATTTTATTTAGTTTCATGTAAAATCACTGCATACGCTCGGAAACTTATATAAGTTTGTCATATTTTACAAGTTGTATTTCCCATTGACATTTATTTGATCCTAAAATTGGTGCGGAACGGTTTTTTTTTATAAGCTTTTTTTTATTTTTATTATTTTGTCTGTCTTTGGCGTAGACAAAATTTGTTAAAAAGCTATGTTATATAACTTACTTTATTAATTTTAGTAAACTTTGCGGTGCCATATGCAGCTTTAGGAGTATTCTGTCATCAAGGACAAATTTGTATAGCGGCATCCCGACTATACGTACAGTCGGGGATTTACGACGAATTCGTGAAAAGAGCTGTTGGATTTGCCAAGTCATTGGCGGTAGGAAATCCTGCTGATGAAAAAACTCAACATGGACCTCAGGTAAGGATGAAATATAGTTATTTTTCCTAATTATGAAAATATTTTTTTTGTAGCTTGTATTGTATAGAATAGCTACTTAAAGCCATGAATAATTGTTGAAATGTTACTTAGAAATAATTAATATTTTGTATCTCACATTGTTTTTATAATAATAATTGTTAAATATGTAACATTCTTATTTCACTTGATAAAGGACTGATCTTTTTATTTTTATCTTTATGTAAATGCGAAAAATATTCAAATAAGGGACGTTCACGAATCTCGTTCTAAATCAAAGAAAGCCGTAATTTATGGACCTTTATTAAGTTGTTATTTAAAGACATCAATTGTATATTATAAAAAAATTGTATTGTTATGACAATTTTGCAATGAAACATACTTGTTCCTCATAGAAAAAAATAAGTTTCATTAAATTCGCGTCCCGCACACAACAGCAGACAGGCAGACAGGGAATTTAGTGATAAGATACTCCGTTCCCACTTTCTGTCGAATTCTGGAAGCATTGCGTGTTGAGCGGCGGAACTTAACACCGCGCTTCTCCTCGAGCGGGGATCGAACCAGTCGATTTTACAGTCACGCTTTGTGCCTCAGCGCCACGACTGGCTTCAAGTTTACTTTGTTTCCCGAAATCGAAATTATTTTAACAATTTTTTTTTTTAGATTGACCAAATCATGCTGGACAAAATTCTGGGTTACATAAAGAAAGGTCAAGAGGAAGGCGCTAAATTACTAACTGGAGGCAACAGAATCGGGAACAAAGGTTTCTATATCGAACCTACTGTATTCTCCGATGTTACAGATGACATGACAATTGCTAGAGAAGAGGTAAGTAATTGTTTTAAAACTATAAATGTGTAGGTACATATAATAAATAAATTGAGCATAAAATGTTAAATTTCCGCTGAACCTTTATGGGGTCAAATGAAACGGAAGACGCTTACATCCATCACAGTTGATGTCAGGTGTCGATAAATCTTTGCAGTACTATACTTACTTGAAACATTATAAAATGTTGTGAACTTGATCTTTAATATATTTTTTATAGTAATATTATTTAAGCTCTTACCTTTAACGATTTCCAAATGAAAGTAACAAGAAAAAAATAATATTATAAATAACTTGGTTTTGATATAACAGATCTTAAAAATAATTTTCAACTTAATATGAAGCCTTCGTGCTTTTACTATTTTTCTCGACTGCTAAGGAAGTGTTATATATATTGATGTAGCGTACCTACTCGAAGAAAGCTTGACTATTCACATAGAAAATTGATAAAGCTCTTGATCTAAATGAGGCATACGTTGTAGGAATATTTTATTACTAGCGGACGCGCGCAGCTTCGCTTGCGTATTTAAGGGTGAATTCTAATAACCCATGAAACATGTGTTCAATGAAATATTTTTAAGAGTCTAAATTTCCAATTTTATAAAAATCGGGGGCGATTTAAAGATTTTTCCATACAAACTTTCAACCCCTTATTTGCACCCTTAGGGGGTGAATTCTAGAAAACCATGAAACATATGTTCAATTAAATATTTTTAAGAGTCTAAATATCAAATTTTATAAAAATCGGTGGCGATTTAAGAATTTTCCCATACAAACTTTCAACCCCTTATTTGCACCCTTAGGGGGAGAATTCTAGAAAACGATGAAACACGTGTTCAATTAAATACTTTTAAAAATCTAAGTTTCAAATTTTATAACAATCGGTGCCGATTTAAATTTTTTTCCATACAAACTTTCAACCCCTATTTCACCCCTTTAGGGTTAAAATTTTTCAAAATCCCTTCTTAGTGGATGTCCAGATTATGAAAGTAAACTTTTGTCCAAATTTCACGTTTCTACCATCAGCAGTTACGGCTGTGCGTGCGTCTTACCTCAGTCAGTGAGGACAAGTCCTTTTATATATATAGATGGCTGATATACAAGAGCATCGTCCGACCGGTTCTTTTATACGGCAGCGAATGTTGGCCAGCACTATCTCGGCACACTCAGGAGCTTCACGTCACGGAAATGAAGATGCTGAGGTGGATGTGCGGCGTAACGCGGTCTGACCGCATACGCAACACATTCATTCGAGGTAGTCTTGGGGTCCGTGACGTAGCGGATAAACTCCAAGAGCGTCGCTTGAGATGGTTTGGCCACGTTACGCGCCGGCCTAAGAACTATGTCGGACGCAAGTGCCTTGCTATACAAGTTCCTGGGGCGCGACCTCCCGGACGCCCAAGGAAGCGCTGGTTGGATGTCGTGATGCAGGACATGAGAGCCAATGGTCTAACCACCGAGGACGCAAAAGATCGTGCAAAGTGGAGTAAGTTAAGTAGGAAGGCAGACCCCGGTAATAGCCGGGATTAATGCCAGGAAGAAGAAGAAGAAGAAGAGATTATATATTTTTTGTTGCTCGTAAAATATTTTATAATATTTAAATGTTTAAGTATTTTATAATATTTAATATTATTTTTTTAATATTCAAGCTATTTAGCGGTTCATAATATCGAATATAATAACATTCCAACCAGACCTTTTATTTGATACTTATGACAAGGATATTTTAAAAGAATATAAAATCTGTCATTTTATAACGGCAGCCATCTTGGATTTGTAATTCTACCTACATATATTATTTTACTGTCATTATAATATTCGAAACTTCAAATCAATCGGTCAACAGGAACTAGACTGGAACAACTAGATTTAACCCACGACGAAGTCCAGCTAAATAAGACCATCTAAAAAGAGTAAAACTTACTACTACAAATAATTTAAATTTAAGTAATAAAAACATAAATACTAAACAATACTGAACAAAAAATTACAAATACATTTAGGTAGGCTAAACCCTTTAAGCCCACTTACCTAGATGTTATTCTGATCAAAGTCGAAAGAGAGTATCGGCTTTTGAAAACGAAGAATATACTTATATACTAATATGTATTATCGGATATCATATTACTTTCTTTCTTATTCCGTCCACGACTTCATCTTGTGTAGATTTTAAAGTATTTATTATAAGTAAATAAAAATGAATCCACGTTATAACGTGGATACATTTTTATTTACTTATTTACGAGGTATTTTTTTTAGATTCAGTTATACATGTATTAATAATAAAAAAAGTAGAGTTAAATTTCACCATTTATTAATCAAAGCATTAGAAGAGTAAAGTAACAATCTTTTCTTAACTTTAGATTAGAAATTGTGGTAGAAAATAACGTTTTGTTTTTATTCTTATCAGCTTAGAAAAAGTTTTTCACCGTTTACTTTTTAACTTCGAACACGAAAGAACAATATTACGACTGAAACTTTCTTGTATAATTTATATGATTTTTTTCCCTTCTTCAAGCTCGTTGTTTACAAAACATTTTTATTTTTTATTTTTGTACCGATATTCACATGGACTTTATTTATAGAGACACAAATTTAAAGATAACAATAATTACTTTAATATGTCTTATCTTATCCTTTTATTTTATTATAGTAGCACAGTATCTTCATACAGATATTATCAATATAAATATTATTAATAGTTATATTATAGAAACTTACACTATCAGGGCTAATCCCCTAGTTTTGACTATATTTTTTTATTTTTTTTTATTTATTACTATCAAATATCCATACAAATATATTTTTACATTGATGTAGGCACTACAAAAAACCACGAAGGTTTGTCTCGAGTACCATTACTCGTCTAAATTATAGATTTAAATAATATTTCTTTAATAAGTAGTTGATTTAAGCTCCCCTCAGTAATTTTACTTAGTATTTTAGTGTCTAAGTAAAGAAATGGGTATAAATTTAACTAGTTGCGTGGTGTTTGTGTAGACCAATCTGGTAGAGCATGGAAATGAATAATGTACTTAATTTATTTATTTATTTATTTATTTACACTTTATTGTGCACAATTACACATTAAGAAGAAAAAGAAGAGTATAAAAACGACAAAAATATAACAATTGACACACAAAAGGCGGCCTTATCGCTAATCAGCGATTTCTACCAGACAACCTTTGGGTTAGGAAATCTGTGATAAAATAGAGTGGGTGGTGTAAATAAACTTACATGTCATAGTAAATTCTAATACATAAATATAATACATATATATTTGAAAAAATACATACCATTATAATATACTAATATATATAATAATACTATTTATAACAATGAGTTGTACATATTGATGTCATTTCAAGGTGAATCATCCTTCAAATAATTATATTTAACTAATTTTTTAAATATATTTAAAGATTTAGAACGTTTAATACTTAGCGGTAGATCATTCCACAACTTAGTTGCTTTCACAGCAAAGGAGTTTAGGCTTAATGTAGACTGTATAAGTAATTTAACCCTTCATGAGAGAATTTCAAATTTCACAGAAATCAAATATACATAAAATTATTATATTTTGTATAATATTCTACACTTATTGGAGTCTATCATAACCATACACCGAAATTCGCATTTAATACCTGGTGGAGTACAATAATCCTGAATTAAATTTTAATTAGAGTAAGCTTCAGATTAATGATGTAAAATATTCTAATGTCACATACGAGTATAGAGAAAATACGAAATGAAACTAAGCGGATTAAAGTATAGAAACTGTTAAAATAAAACTTTGAATATCATAGTGGAGCTGGCTTTAGAAAAGCTTGATGCTAAAATTTGTGAATTGATTATATAAAAAATGTACATATATTGGCGGATAAAAATATTTTAATATTGGATATTTTCCATGAAATTTTATCAAGATTCAATTTTGTTTAAAATCATTAAATTTTAAGACAAAAATCGAGAATTCAAATTTTGAAAAAAAATCACATCTATTTAAACTAGTGACACCTGTGCCATCCATTTCGTTCTTGTGTATTGAAATTACAAAAAAATATTGATATAAAAGGGTAACGGTTTGGTTTCACAACGGCTTGTTTACTTAGCTTGTAGTTTTTAGCATTTCGAAAAGCTTTTACTATTTTCCCTCTATTTTGTATTTGATAGCGCTATATATTTGTACAATTTAAATTGCCTTAGGCAATTCAAAGCGCGGCGTTGTATTCCGCCACTCAACATACGTAGGAACGGAACGGAAGCGTATTAATAGGAACAGAGTGTTTTAACACTAGGTTCCCAGGTTCCTTTTGTATATTATTTTTGAATACTTTATGTTATTTCTGATAACTGATGTTTTACTTTATATTTTTAACCTATATTTTGTTTTATCAGATATTCGGCCCAGTTCAGAGTATTCTAAAATTTGAAACACTTGAGGAAGTAATAGATCGCGCGAACGATACAAGCTTCGGTCTCGCCGCTGGTATATTCACAAGTTCTGTAGAAAATGCATTGCAGTTCTCGAAGCATGTAGAAGCTGGTACAGTATGGTGGGTATATGTATTTGTTACAACTTTATTTATTAAAATATTAATTAAACTTTGAGGCCATTCGTAGCACGGTGCCACTATTATTTTTGAATAATGCGACAGGTTATGGGTTCGAACCTCACTCGAGGAAATGAAATATTTATTTAAATTTACATTTCTGCCCTTTGCTGTCGAGGCAAAGCGCGGCGTTGAGTTCCGCCACTGAAAACGCAATGCCTCCTGAATTCAGCGGAATGTGGGAAACGGAGTGTCTTAACACTACGTTGCCCCTGCTGTGTGCGGGATACAGCGTGAAGCAAATTTTTGTGACTCAGCTATTTAAAATACACAAAAGTTAATATGCATATATTACTTACGAGTCGTATCTGTCTATAACAAGAATAAAGTCTGATTTATTTCTTATACATTTCGCAAAAACCCCTCATAAAACTTGCGCCCAGCTTCACTACGATCCCTTTCCGTAACTGGCCCGCTTAAATTACATTATCTACTAGTTTAGTGTCTAAATAAACAAGCTAAGTCGTTCTACATTATAATTTTCCAATATTATCTATTATGTTATATGAAATCCTTTATAACATAAAAAAAAATCCGGCTATTGTATATGTAATTCAGCGTCACGGTGTATCCCGCATACATCACGGTAGGCAGAAGGAACATAGTGTTAAAATACTCCGTTCTCGACTTTCTGCCGAATTATAAGTAAATATTTTTGGTAAATGAGATTCTTATTCAAATACACGTATCATTTATACGTGTATTACGTGTGTTGAACTATTTTATACGTGTGTTGAACTACTTATTTACTTACACTGACAAATATATGCGAATTCTCATAAGATATTTTTTTCCAATATACGAGTATACCATATAATATTTTTTTTTGGTTGATTTTCTTCGCAAACATTTTTATTAAGCTTCATTAAGCTCCGATATTATATTGCAAAGAATGAATGTTCGAATAAGAAAATAATTCTTCTGATATTTTAAATTCTTATTATTTCCAAGAATGTGGTCTAGAGTAAGATTTTAAAAACATATAGAGTTTTTTATAAATATATTTTAAGCATCATTATATTTATGAATAATAATGCACTTGTGTGCTTTTTCAACCATTTCTTTAGCTTAAGCGCGTATCTTGCATACAGCAGAATAGGCAGAAGGAACCTGGAATCTTGATTAATTCATTAATTTTAATTGTTTAATTTCAGGGTAAACACATATTTAATGTTCAAGCCTCAAATGCCATTTGGAGGATTTAAGGAGTCTGGAATTGGACGGGAGAAGTAAGTTTCGATTACTTTTTTATATTGTAAGACATTTATAAAAAGATTTATATCAAATAGAGTATGTGCAATAGTCCTAAAAAATAATTTGTTTCATTATTACGTGAAATATAAAACAAATTATATTTTTGTTTGCAAAGGTTTTTGTAACGTTCTTTTTTAAAGGAAATTCTGATTCAGATATTCGAAATTATATTACCATTAGTTACGTAATATCATCTTTTAACTTCGATTCATAAATAATTATACATACGAGTAAATAGAGCTTACGGTCTGTTGAATATTAAATTATTTAATATTAAAATAAAAAGATTTCTATTTATTCACAATATTATTAAAAATGTTTGTGTTAATTTTTAATAACAAAATATTTTATATTTTTCAGTGGACCGAATGGCGTTGAATCGTTTTTAGAGTCAAAAACAGTAACAATGGCTATGAAAAAGATGCTTTAATAGATTATTCTTAAATATGAATAAAAGTTTTCCTGCGATATTAAGTACATTTTGTATTTATAAATAATTTGGTTATTTTAATTTGTTATACGAGGGGCATTCAAAAAGTAAGTTTCCCTATTTTTAAAATGATGTAAAAAACAATTTTTAGGTTAAAAAACGTATATTTATATATTATTTGAAACATAAACTATTTTTCTACATAGTCGCCTTCGACTTGGATACATTTTTCGTATCTTTGTAGACGTTTTAGCAAACCATCCTTAAAAAAAGACGTGCCCTGTTTTGCACACACTTTGCGGTAACTCAGTTTATCTTTCAAGATTGTAAAGATTGAAGTTCGGCAAATCTCAATATCAGAAGGAATCTGTTCAAGAATATCAGCAATAGTCAGTCGCCTGTCATTTTGAAAGATTTTTTCAACAGCTTCGATAGCTTCGTCCGTAGTGGTTGTTTTTGGCTGTCCTGCACGCTGTTCATCGTTCACATCTGCTCATCAGTACGCCATCGTCGCACATTTGCACACTCATACAGTTCTCATCGTAAACTTGCACTAATTTACTGTGAGTATCGTTTCCATTTAGTCCTTTAGCAGTAAAAAATTGAATAACTGTACGCAATACAATATTGGACACGTTTTCCAATGGTACCTCCATTGTTGTCAATCTTAGACTGCTAAAAAAACTATTTTCGGTCATCAAAATCGGTGCCGCTCTTACCAGCAGACCCAAAACTGAAACTATGTTCAGTGTGAGCCCGCTAGATGGTACGCATTAAAAATACCAGACCAGCGAAACTTACTTTTTGAATACGCCTCGTATTTGTATTACAATAAAATGTAACATATTATTTATTTTTTATTACTCATCTAAAATACTGACCTCTACTTGACTTATATTTTTAAAAATTTTTAAATTCCTATAGTAACTACCCACCCCTACAGTAACTTGGTAGCGGCATTTGAACTCGGGACTCTTTGAAATCGTCCAAGCGCTCTGACCAGTATCCCATATGTTCTTATCAAGCTACGTTTAAAATACGTCTTTTACAACTTCAGGACAAAGTACAAAAAAAAATCATCAGGATCTTCTAAAAATATATATAATATTTTTTTACATGTATTTATTCTTCAAATATTCTTCTCCAAGTAAATTCAAAATAAACTTCTCTTAGGCTATTATTTATAAATCGCTCTCAAGTTTGAGATCGAGCTTGAGATGCCGTATTCATTTAAAAACTACATTACCCATTACATAAGTATATTAGGTTTATATTGTTTTGTAAATACGTGCATATATATATTTCGACAATTCTCGTTTTTCATTGTCCAAAACGGTACAGATTAATTGCGTTTCAATTGAATACCTTTCGTTCGCCGCACATGCAATGTGCTCCAAATTTAATTATGCACGCAGATTATCACTTAACGCTGCTTTTCAGTGAAATATGCTAACTAAATTGAACTTATCGATGATTAAATGATTATGATAATTATTCAATTAATTAATCATTGATTTGAGGCCAGTCGTGACACAAGAATAAAGGCTTGTAACTGTAAACGTGACGTAGGTTCGATTTCCACTCGAGGAAATTAAATATTTAATATTTCTATTTCTTCGGTCTGGTGTTGAGGCAAAGCGCGGCGGTAAGTTTCCACTCAACACGCAATGTCTCCAGAATTCGGCGGAAAATGGAAAACGGAGTATCGTAACACTAGGTTTCCTCTGCCTTCTCTACTGTGTATGGTTATGCGTGAAACTAAAATAATGATAATAATAATATAAAGACATAGTCGAAGATTCTCGTAACTGGATTTATTTATTTTTGTATAACAAAGAAAAAAAAATGGAAATCCATAACATGAAATTTACGGCCTTGTTGACATCAATACCCAACACGTATTTACGTGTTGGGTATTGATGTCAACAAATCTTATTATCAGCACTACGAATTCCTAATGTATCACGATGGGAAACTGAGAGGTTTTTTTCATTTCATTAAAGGAAAATACGCCTGCCTTTATTATTATTTTTAATTTTGTACTATTTAATCTGTGCTATAAAAACAAAAAAAAAATGTTTATATAGGTATTTGTGAAAAAACAATGTATTGGGATTTAAAATAATTAATAGAATTTATTAGATTTTTTAAATGTTATGTCTGTCTTTTACGTTTATTTGTCTGTTTGTACACGCACATCTTTTAAACTAAAAAATCTAAAATAACCAATTAAATCAAATTTCTCTAAATACAATACTAAATAAAAAGAAGTGGGCAAAGCCGCGCGGGGGCCCCTACTAATATATAAAATATTACTTAAAGGACTTCCTTTTGTTTATCATGAAAAATTATACAGAAAATGTTTTTGTATATTCTATTTATTTAATATTAATATTCCTTAATATGCCGCCATCAATCAAAGCTTCGTGGCAGAAAGGTAAATTAAAGGTAAATTATAAAAAGTTATAAAAGTGACTCGGTGATACGAAATGTTTTGTTGTGCTCTCATGGGATGACTTGACGGTTCTCCAATAATTACTGTTCGGTATATATAAGTAAATGTACAAACTAGAATTTACTTCGGTTCTGCTCCATTCGCTTACCAACCCAAGTTCGCTTCGACCGTTGCATTGATAAATAAAAAACTTTGAATGATACCTAATAAATCAGCTTCATGCTGTATTCCGCATACAGCAGGAAAGGCAGAGGGAACCTTGTGTTAAGACACTCCGTTCCCCACTTGCCGCCGAAATTGGAGTGACTTACGCGACGGTTGTTGGTTCGCTCTCCACTCGTTCTCTCATTCTTCAGATATTCATTTCTTCGATCTGGCACTTACTAGGTAAAAACCCGGCTCGGTTTCCCCACTCAACAAGCAATGCATCAAAATTCGACGTAAAGTGGGGAACGGAGTGTCTTAACACTAGGTTCCCTCTGCCTACCCTGCTGTGTGCGGGATACAGCGTGAAGCTGATTTATTTAATTTATTTCTAATTAGCTCTTGCGTAAACATATTTAAAACCTGAACTATTAAAATTTAATGTTGTTGTAAGTTCATTAAGAGAGGTGTTTACATTGGGTTAATTCGCATTAGTTCTCTAGAGGGAGGGTCCAACTGATACTTGAGGGTAATCTTTGTAAAACAAAAAAAGATATAAAGGTTTATTTTGTTGTTTTTACGTGATTAAATGTATTTATTGTTATTTGAATACTGAATTATGCCCTTAATTTTTTAAAATAAAATAAAATTATTTTTTAAAATAAAAAACTTTTCTAAAATCTCTAGTAACCAGTTTTATTTAGAGATATAAAACCGATTACGCTTCGAGGGCGACGGCACATGCACTACATGTGACAATATTTCTGATCTTCTCTTTAATAAAATAAGAAACTTCTCAGAATTCAATGGATTCACCGTGTGGATGACCATTAGGAGGGTGAGGGACTCGGAGCAGTGCCTGGAACTTGCGAGCCAAATGTAGGTTCAAGGAGTCCTTTAAAACATATCATTTGGTTGATTTTATCATGTTATCTATGGAAATTGGGTAGTTTCATTTTTCATACACCTTTTTATATTTATTTAGATGTGAACTTAAAAGCCACTTTTCATTCAAGGTAATAATATTAATGATGCTACAATTATGTAGGCTCGTCTGTATTTAGTGGTATTTACTAGTAGTTGTTTTTATCGTGATATCTAATAGTTTAGTAGAAATTAGGTAGAGTATTTTATTCATTTCCTTTTTTAAATTTAATTTGAACTTAACTTAAAAGCCGTAATCTCTTCATTCAAAGCTAAAATTAAATTATTATAATAATATGAATTATGCTACAATTTTGTACGCTTGTCCGTATTTTCAAGTAATATCGCGAGCATGCGCTAGCTGGGCGGGCGGAACTTAGAGCTGCATATCGCGCGTCGAGAAACTAGAAGCACGACGTGTTTGCTATTTGCTCAATGTTTATGAATACTTTGGACGAAGTAATATTTATATATACATAAAAAATAGTTAAATAATTTAAATATAAACAAAAGCAATTAAATATTCTTTTTAGAGGTTTTATTGTTGTGATTAATGTCAGTGATTAACTGTTATAAGTGAACTTTTCTTTTAAAAAAAGGTGTTCTGTTCTATAATTTAAGAACTGTTATTTTAAAAGTGAAAATAATATGGTAAGTGCTATTTATAAAATTTTTTACATATATTTTTAAACTTACGGACAAGTTGAGTTTTTTCAAAAAATCTGAGATTGTTAGTTCAATCTACAGCTGTGTGATCTGTTGGTTACGAATTATGATACGAAATTTTGTTATATTTATAATTATGCCTAACATAAATATTTATAATATAATTTATAAAACATGAAACAAAAGTGGTCTCTGTTATAAAATATGAAATATACATTAAATATGGTTATTTTTTGGACAAACGCCAAATAAACAAATTACTTTTTTAATTATATGAAAAAGTAAAAATGGAGATTTTGTTTGTAATAAGATCAGATAATATTTAATTACAGTGTTAAATTGATCAGCAATTGTATGATCTAAAGTAAATATAAAATCTAAATATAATTTTACGGCTATTATAGAATACGTTTAAACTTCACATATAATATTTAAAGTAGAATAGAATAAAAAAAAATATTGCACACAGAAATTTAAAAAGAAAATAGATAACAGAAAATAAAACAATATATGTTTATAACATGTATGCAAATGCGGCCTTATTGCTTCAAGCAATCTCTTACCGGCAACCCTTGTAAAATAAAGGACTAAAATTGTTGTAAGATATTTATTCATATAGGTATAATATAATATGGGCACAAGATACAGGCTATTATACTCCTTGTATATATGATGATATATACGAATAAATGTATAAAGTATAGTACTTGGTGTGGACATCGGCAGGCGTGTCGATTGGTATTTCATTGGAAAAATAGTAAAAACCGATTAATAGAAAATATTAAATTGTTTTTCTTACTCACCCAACTAATTAATATGCAAATATAAACTGAATGAATATAAATTGAGCGAATACAGAACTTGGCACCCACCCCATATACATCTCCAATTCTTTCGTCGGCGAAGTCGAGACTTAATGAACTTGGCTATCATTTCACGTTTATGTTTTTTATGTTATATTAAATATATGTTGAGAGAGACCCTTTATAATGTTCGTGGATATCATATAGTATTGACAGCTTTCGGGTCAAATATTAAGGGCACTTTGGCACATATTTTAACTTGTAATGTTTTTTGACAGGTTTCTTAATTTCATAGGATTACAAGTAAATAATTTCACATAAATAACAATTATTGAATAATGACTATGAAGTAATAGATGATGATGATTATTTTTTTAATATTTTCCGTATTTTTAATTTCTATATAGATAACATAGCCATCGGAACGCAATGGTACAGCGTCTCGCTGTGCAGGCGGTAGTTGTGGGTTCGGTTACCACTTGGACGAAGGAATTATTTTAAATTTTGTAATTTCGTAAGAAAATGTAACTTTGATATTCACCACTCAACACCAATGTCTTTTATTGAAAGATAAACTAGAAAACAGAGTGTCTTAACACTAGATTTTCTCTGTTAATAATAAACAAATTTTTGTATACATGAATGTGGGTAGTAAAATGTTTATTTATATTTTTACATAATTCTTCTTTGCGGCTTACCAGATCTAGGCACGTATTGATGTTATTAAAGAGATTTACATTGACAATGGCTTGGTTTACACAATTTCTAGTTCACAGCTTTCACGCTTTCGTAAGTTTAGACTTTAATATTTAACCTTAATACTTTATATTCGAGGAGTAGACTCTGAGGAGTTTTTAGTCATGGTCTCCTGAGACGAACTCATGCGTGTTGTATGTGTAATGGAACTAAAAATGTAATAGAATAAGTATTATTGAGGAGATAGTTTAGTTTAGTTTAGTTTATACTTTATTGCACACAAATAAAAGAAAAAGAATAATACAAATAGAACAGAAAAGAAATAAAAAAACAAGTATGCAAAGGCGGCCTTATTGCTTCAAGCAATTTCTTACAGGCAACCTTTGATAACAGCGAAGGACTTAAAATATAAAAAGAGAAGATTGGAATAACGTTATGTGCAAACTAAAAAATAATAATAATACTAAGTAAACACATAAAATACTTATGATATATACAAAAATACATAAGCTCATACACAATAGTGAGAGTATAGTGAGATAGTGAGTTCAGTTCTCATAAAATATGACAAGTACCTATGTCCCTTATCTTGTTATGTTAATATTTATTTTAGCTTCACACTGTATGCCGCACCCAGCAGGGTAGACAGAGGGAACCTTAGAGTTGATACACACCGTTCTCCACTTTCCGTCGATTTCCGGAGGCATTACGTGTTGAGTGGCTTAACTCAACGCCCTTTGCCTCGACACCAAAGCGAAGAAACGTAAATATAAATTTAAATAAATATTTCATGCCCTCGAGTGGGGATCGAACCCACAACCAGTCGCGTTTACAGTCACAGTTTGTGCCACTGCGTCACATCTGGCGAATACTACGTATAAACAATCTTCTAGATAAGCTTTGCAAGCAAGAAAAGCTATTCAAATTATTTTTATTTATTTTACTTCTTGTAATTCAGAAAACGTTTTTTTGTCTTTTTATTTGTTTTTGTTTTAGTTTTTTACAGAATAACAAAAGAGTAAAAATGCTTCTTAAACCCCAAACTTAATGATAGCAACCCACCAAAATACTAGTCAATAAGTAACGAACCATAACAATCTTTAGCCAGAAAAATAATATAGTACTCTTCTTAATCTATACTAATATAATAAAGCGGAAGAGTTTGTTTGTTTGTTTGTTTGAACGCTAAGATCTCTGGATCTACTGGTCCGATTTACTATGTTTTTGTTTTGTATGAAAGCTGCATTCTTCAGAAGTGCTATAGGCTATATAATATTACATTATACATATATACTAATAAATTAAAATATTTTCTAATTTGACATGCAATTTATTCTGCCATGTTAATAACAACCGTCGTTGCTAAGCACCGGTTTGCAAAGTCTCTTTGTTGTTTTAAGAAAACGTCACCCAAAATTAACTTATATTTTGATATTCATCCTTATAAAAATACATATATTATATAATATTTAATAAATATTCTTATAGTTCAAGCAGGCGTAGCCGCGTCCGGGTCCACTAGTTATTAATAAAAACATTATACAATACATTTTTTTAAAAATATTTTATATAAAGTTCAGAAAAAAACCTGCTGGCTTAAAATTTGACCGACGTGATGAACAGATTTTTATATGTATAAGAGTACGTATAAGAATTTATTGAAATATGAACGTTCGTAACTCCTACTTTAATTTCCACAGGGCTTTCTTAGACCTGGATGTAGCGAATGGGAAAATGCCTTCACATTGCTATGAAAGTAATAAAATTTTATTAATATTTTTTTTATTTTGTCAATAAGCAACAATTTTCATATCTACCTACTGTACTTTCTTTATATTATTAGCTTCATGCTTTTCCCGTTCATAGCATATGAATGACAATGTGCATATATAAAGGCAAGCAACGAAAGTTTTTTGTTAATTTTGTGATGCTTTTTTATTTTTTATGTTATAAGTTTTACGTGTTTGTCTGTCTGTGTGTCCGTCTGTGGCAACGTTACTCTTATTGTATAATTATTGATTCGTTTTGATTGCGGTTTTTTTTTTAAATTTATGAAAATCAGTTTAGTAGCTTAAGAGCTACAAGCGCTTTGCCAAAATTATATTTGTGATCGGGGGTTTTCTAAAATATTAAATTTAGCTAGTTTTATATTGAGAAATATAGAAACACAGAAATAAAAAAAAAAATATTCACCGAGTGGGATGAACCCACATCTGGTTTACAGTACGACACTGACACCACTGCGCCAGGACGCCATGCATTATAATTATCAATAAATAGTTTAAAAAGCATATATTTCATGTACTTTAATAAATATTTAAAAACTGATATAAGTATGAAAACTAATTCTCAGTCTTGAAAATATTGAAGCTTAATGAAAGAATTGAGTGAAAATAAAATAAAAAAAATTACACCCGTAAAGTTATTTGATATCAATAAAATAACTACATATACCTATTATATGTCTATTAATTTTCCGTTAATTTAAACGTACCAGTGAAGCGATCGTTCGGTCGGCTCGTCAGAGAGTATATAGATATTTTAGTAGAGCGTTAGTGTAGCGTATAGCGGTTTCCTGTATATTTAGTATGCGCTTATAATTATTAGTTATATGCCAAATAATTGTTGTTTTGAATTGTTAATTTTGAATTTAAATTATTGTTTTGATAATTATTGTTTCGAATGAATTCTAATTATTCTTCTATCTTCTCTATCAGCAGAGAAGAACAGATTGTAGAAAGAAAAAATAGAGCTAGAGAGCGCTTTTTATGGTGAACTTTAACATTTTCTCGGGTCGGGTTAGCAGTTAGATTGTTATTAACGACTTCGACTAGGGATACATGTCTAAAAATAATCTAAGAGAAGTTTCTATTTGAAAAACAACATTTTATATTTTATGGCTTAAATTTTCAGTAGATTATTAATAATGGATTTCTATAGTTTGTGGTTGTTATGGAAACAATTTCTTTTGTAGCATTTTGTAGCAAATTGTGAATTATAGGTAAAAAAAAATCTTATTTCATCTTCACATCTTATTTCAAGTTAGTGGAATAAGAAATATCTTTGAATCGATTGTGTTTTTGTTTTTATTTTGTTACTAGAACGAAAATGATTAATTAAATAATTCGTTCCCTCGAATAGGAATCGAACTCACAACCGTAAAGGCCACGACCGTCTTATTTTTCATACAATCACAATATCAATAGTTAGGTACATTATTTTCAGTTAAGTCAAAACGCAGCGTAGAGTCCCGGTTACACTTAACACACTGTAACCCCAAATTAGGCGCAAAGTGGTATTTTCAGCGGGTTTTCTCGTACTATTAATATATATCTGAAAAAGCGTGAAACATTAAAATATATGAAAAATAATTTCACTTTTTAGTTTTTGTAAAAGAAATCAATACATCCGTGCTGACTCCTTTTCATTTTTTCTTCCTAAATCCAATCTCTAGCTAGTATGAAGCTTTGTTTTGCATTTATACGAAAATAATACCTTTGTTAGTACAATCTATAGCGTCTCAGTGTCCGGAACGTGGAGACAATCCCTAGCGACAATAAAATCATTGAACTAGTAAATCCGTAATTTATTTTATATCATGTGATAAAAATCAGCTACCATTGTTTATTACAGATCATTATCGAATTCTTAGAAAACACCATTACAAGATAAGTCGTAAAAATATTAAGACAATATATACGTATATCAATATAGAAAAAGATAATAATATTAGTGTATTCTTCATTATTTTTAGGGTTCCCTGCCTTAACAGGAAAAAAATTGAACCCTTATAGTGATCATCTAGAGATAGTGATGAGGTATCAAGATGAAATTAATAACAATTATTCAGGATATCAACAAAAGATATGAGCATTTGTGTTTCGGTATTGCTGCATCCAGTATGAAACTGGCCAAGTAGTCAAAACGTATAAGATACTAGTGGATCTACAGTTATGAAAGTTTTGCGCGAAGTAAAAACTTTCAATATAAATAAAAGAAAAAATCTGAAAAGTGAAAATTTATAGGTACTTCATAGAAAAAAATATTACAAACCTATATACCTATTTGTAGTTCAATTCATACAAAATGAATGCATATGCACACAAACTTAAATTTGTCAACTTTTATAAGTTGTAGTTCGCGTTGATCGACAATTCTAAAATTGGTTCGGAACCCTCGCGGGCGAGTTCGACTCGCACTTCACCGTTTTTATGTACATAAAATCGTTAACGATATAGGGAAATCAGTGAGTTTTATAGTCCAGATATACGTTAAAAATTATACGCATATTGTATACAAATGAAATATGCATGATTTCTGTATAATCAATTAGAGTACAATTGTATAATAATTACTAGTGGACAAGAACGCGGCTACGCCCGCTTGAACTATACTAATTTATTAAATATATTTATGAAGTTATTTTCAGTTTTCAATAGAGAGATGCGTTAAGCAAGCTCATTTTGAGTGACGTTTACCAACAACAAACTTTGCAAATCGTTGCTTAGCAACGGTCGCTTACCGACGGTTGTTATTAACATGGCAGAATAGATTGCATGTCAAATTAATAAGTATTTTAATATATATCGATAATATTTCAAATACTAGAAAAAAGTATCCCATGTTCATCCCGAGACCCCCAAGTATCTCTATATGAGTATTTTATCACAATTAAATTAGCAGTTTGGCCCTGATTGCGTAAAAGACAGACAGACAGACAGAGTTACTTTCGAATTTATAATATACGTATGGATATTGATAATAAGTACAGTTCATATAAATAGACTTAATTATGTATTTTTATTGTTGATATTCAACATAACGTACTATCGTATGTTTTATCATTGATAATTTAAAAACCCGACACAAAAAGCTCTAAAAAGTAAATACATAACTAGAAGTAAACTGACAATCTAACTATAACTATAACATGTTTGGGAGCTACGATGCCACAGATAGACATACGTCAAACTTATAGCACTCTTCTCGGTCTTTCGTTTCGGTGATAACATAAAGTTTTAGAGACTTCTGATTTCGTACAATCATCAAAATTAGTTAATGTCTTTTGATCGTACAAAATTTTGGCAAAGTTATCATGGAACTTTATGACCTCTCGTAAAGGTTATTTTATGGTCTTTTCCCTATTGTCACCATATCTATATTAAATGGAATTTAATATAAAATAAGCAAAAATATAAAAATAATAAATAAATAATGAAGAGCTCGAGATTCTCTGCGAGATGTTTTCAAAGATGCAGGTATTATTACAGTTGCTTCCCAATTTCTATACTATAATATTCTCTTTGTCCGACAAAATATACATTGTCATAGAAAAAATAGCGATAGTCATACGATAGAAACGAGAAATAAAGATAAGCTTGTTACACCAAGTTTTCGCCTCCAAAAAGTTAATAAATCTTTTATGGGTCTGAGTATACGTGTATATAATAAAATTCCGCAGTGTACTCTTAATTTGCCACTTCCAAAATTTAAAATATCTGTAAAAAAAATTCTAACAAGTAAAGCTTATTACACTGTTCAAGAATATTTAGAGGATAAGCATGTATGGAATTAATGTCTATTGAATGTCAGGCAGGACAGCTGCCAGCTAATGTAATAGTAAAATATACCATTGACTTTAAAAAGAGCAACTGTTGAGTTTCTTGCCGGCTCTTCTCAGCAGAACTGCCTTCCGAACCGGTTGTAGCTTTATGTTGACATGTACATTCGACGATTCAAAAGTGCTTATAAAGTTTATTTGAATAAAGAATATTTTGAATTTGAATTTGAATTTGAATGAATGTATTTTTTAAAGTTTATGAGACCAAAAATAACATCTGTCTAAATATATCTCTATAAATTATATTGTAAATAACTGATTGGAGGATTTTTGATTAGAGACTGTCGAGTTTAAAAAATAATATAATTAAGCTGGTGGAGTTATTCAGTCGTCACAAAACATTTTTTGAGGACAAAACTTGCATATTTTTTTTAATGTTGGCAACCCATTGAATTCTATATGAAATGACATAATAGTTCTTTTATGAATAAACAAATTTAAATTTAATGTCGATTTAAGGCAAACTCGTTCCCTTTTTCGAACCTACGATTACTAATACATTTAGGTATAGCGCGCACTAGTGATTTTTGTCACCGTGACTGTTGCATCACTGTCACCATGTACATTACCTTTAATGAAGGTGCGCGCATTTGGATACGTGACAATTGGGTGACTTTTTGTCCGCGGAGGACGGCAACACGCCGGTGACGCAACTGTCACCGCGTCCATAGATTTGTATGCCCGTGCGCGCATTAGAAACTAAATGTCACCTCCCCCTTGCGGTTTCCATACTAGTCGTCTTCCGCATAAACATGGAACAGCAGCGTGTTGCATTGCAGCACCGAATTTTAACTTCAAGAATGGCGTCAAGTTCATCACCAAGGCAAAACGTGTGTTTTCATGAAGATGAAATAGACAATGACAATACTGATTGACGAAATTGAGTTCAGGCCATTGCTCTATGACAAATCCCTAAAGGATCATTCAAATAGTAATTTGAAAGCCAATACTTTCTACGTTTGCTTTTTTTTTCTATTTCTTAATATAAGTGCACAGACAACCATCTCTTCGAGATCCATTTTATCAAATGTAAAAAATTTCGTCACTGTCATCGCAAGTGCGCGCAGTCGCTAAAAGTATAGTGACACGTCAGTGACAAAAAATTTATTGTCACCCTGACAAAAGTCACCAGTGCGCGCTAAGCCTTACTTTTTATTTTTTCTATCTTAATATAAACTCTTATCATAACAATTTTTTTAAGAAAATATGAAAGTTATATTTGTAGGTTTAGAAAATTTACTATAAAATTAAAGTGAGTTCCGCCACTCAACACGTTATACTAGGTTCCCTCTTCGTACCCTCCTGCATGGGATACAGCATGTGAAACAGAGACAAAGATAAGACGTCTCTCACCTTAGAAGTCCAAGTATTACTCGTATAATAGCATAAATATTTACTTTTTGCTGAACTTGAACTTGTTGATTAAATTCTCTGTACCAGACGGATAATGACTGACTGACCTAATATATCAAGCACATATGTCAGTATATAGGTATATAGGCCAACACTATATTCACAACTAATGAAATTAATTTTGCTTAGCTGCTACACCTACTGTATTCCCCGTACCATTCAATTGGTTCTTTTATAATGAAAGTCTGTATTGTTATAAATAGTCTATATTTAGCTTATTTTTATAATAAAATTGTATTATGATACTATCTTAATAATATTTTAGGTTGCCCGATTTTTTCGTTTATTATTATAATTTTAAAAATAATTTTGTGTTTGTTGTTTGTTTGTAAAACAAGATGGCTAAGTTCTAAGCTAAAACTTTTAACACAATTGAGAATGCGGAGATCGGAATATATTGACGCAAAATTTTCTCTGCCTACTCTGTTGTTAGCGGAGAAGTTAAAAAAAACTGCTAGGTATGAGTAATTAAATAGAGAACAAATACCGCATAGTAAAAAAAAAATAGTACCCATCTTTTAACTGGCACAAATCCTCGTATTAGCCAAATATAACGCCAACAACACTATCATCACTCATCGCTAAGCTTTTCACAATAAAAGCTAGTATTATCTATTGAATGTTTCATAACAATTTGAATTTCTATGAAAAACATTTTATGCCTATTCAGCCGTACAAGGACAACGTTACTTTGTATTAAAAATCCGATATTATTACATTTAAACGGAAAAATATAACAAAAGGTTAATAATAAAATTTACGTAAAATTCATTTTTATTTTATTACTGTTTAGAAAACAAAACCTAATAAGATTCACAAGAGACAGATGTTGCAGTCATAAAAGGAAAATTACAAAAGGTTTTGGCGTTATGGTGAAATAAACACGAATTAGAGCTGAGCTTGTGTGGTACGAATATACTATATATAACTGTTTTATTATTAAATTTATTTATTTAGTTTTATTTATTAAGTAGAATATAAAGTAAAATAAAGAGAATAAGTAATAATTATATTTATAATAGTAACTTGTTAATCATTTATGACACCAGGATGGTTTAAATTATAGTGTTAGCTTCACACATTCCGCACATAGCCAGGGTATCCAGAGGTAACCTCGGAACGTAGAGTTAAAACACGTTTATTCTCCATTTTATATATTGGTGTTGAGTGGCGGTACTCAACGCCGCGGTTCACCTTGACACAAGAGCGAAATTTCAATCAAATATAATTATGATGCGAGGAAATCGAAATTAAAACCATCATGCATAATCAGACCCTTTGTACTGGTAATAACGTTTATAACTGCGAAGCTACGGCATCACTTCATATATGATATTGCAACCTAAACATCTATGGCATTCTTGATTGATATTGTCTGAATACACACATACTCGTATGTTAATTCCTGAGATTCTTTGATGTTGAGTAAGCGTGAATTGTTTCCTCTCCCATATCCTTTTCCCCTTTTCTCTGCCTGTGTGTGGACCAAGTATAAGGAATTTGGTGATTCCGCAGAGATTGATGGACCCGTGAATCTAATCTTCGTCTTCAATTGGACTAAGAATATTCCATTGTAAACCGTGAAAATTTGGTGATAGTTAAACAGTTGAACTTTTATATGCATTATTTATTGCTATGAAAACAAATATTAAATAACATGATAAAATAATTAATAGGATAAGAATTTTAAACGTGATTTTTGACGTTTTTTATAAATAGACAGAGCTGTTAGTATGCGAAGTAGATTAACTTTTGGCCGATTTTCATTTATTTTATATCAGCCGTGTATTTCCTAAAATATTTATAAAATATAAAACTAATCCCACACAAATTGATGCAAAAAGTTTTTACTTGTTGTTGTTATTTATTATATATATGTATACGTAGTAGAGTTCATCTAACAGTCAAGTTAATTTTAATATTACTGAGTGCACGGAAGTTCCTCCTCGATTCACTTAACTGTACTAATGTCCGCGCCCCTGCCGTTTACATAGGTGACGTTAAATGAGTGAAATGTATGATTTTATATTGTACTAACTTAAATGTTCTTTTATAAATAATTGTAAATGTGACAGGAAAGGTGTGTGAAAGGAAATAAAGTAAAAAATTGTATTGATAATATACATTTAAAATATTTCGAAATTAACTTTTAAGTATTAACTGAAAAGTTAATTAGCATTTAAAACATATCGAAATTAACTTTAAATGTATATTCTCAATAATCACACCCGTTGAACACACTCTCGCCAACGTATGTATTTGTAAAATATACGTTCTGTTTATTTCATTACACTTATAAAGGTCAATTGCATTAAAACATTTATTTATTATCTATGTGACAATTTTTGGCAATTGCAGGCAACATAACGTTTAATTAGTAGCGTGTATGATTAAAATAATGTAAATACATTTAAATATTTTATACTAATAATGATGATATTAAAGCAATTATAATTTTAAATGTATATTGCAAATTTTGAGTACAGAATAAACTATAAAGTACTTGATGTTTTTGTTTAAACGATAATTTTACATACACACCCACAACTATCAGTTTTCATTCAGTTCCTCTCTTATTGCATCATAGTAGTCTTAAATAGTAATAATTTTTAAGTGATAACTTCTTATGGTAGGGTAATCCGCTTCGTTACGTAACGAGTTTATCTGGTTTCCTTTTTCTCGTTTATATGGCAACGGCAGGATGGCTTCTCTCTCACTAACCCACAATACCAGCTGTATTTCAGAAATACGCTTCAATTTCCTCTCTTCGCATGACTCAGTGTTTGGTGGGCTATGGACATATACAATTCAAGAATTGTAACTAAGAATTAAATATATTATATAATCAGCAAATGATTTGACTTATAAATAACTTTTCCTTACACAAAAGTTAAGTAATAATATAACTTTTTCTCAAATGAAATAACTTCAATATTAAATATTTCAACTTAGATTAGTTTAAGTTATCACTTTTGTTGGGTGTCCCGAGACGCAAACGTAAATTTTAATAGAATTACTACTGCGATAGTAGTAAAAATATGTGAAAAATATAACTAATAGTTTAATTAAGACAATTAAGCAAATATTAAAACATTAAGCTACAGTTACACATGCTCATTACTAGCACAAAAGTAAGCCATTATTAAAAAAATACCCATAATATCATGTGTGTCAAACCATTGCTAATAATGAGCGTGCTAATAATTTCGAGCTGGAAAATCGACAGGTGACGAAATATCTCTAAAAATTGTTATTACTTATATATATATCTAAGCAATGAGTGCCTATGCCTTGTTCCTTCTTATTTTCTTTTTTGATAAAAGTATTGGGATACGTTGTACCCAAATTCTGTAGAGAGAGCCACAAAGGGTTTTCCATGTTTTACCAACTGCAATGCACCATTGGTAGAGAGTTTGATAGAATATCGAGTATCGAAGTTTCCAGCCCGCACTTAAAGTGCTCCATTATTTGCTTTGAGTACACTTATAACCGAGAATTCTTAAAAAAACCATGCTAATAAAAAAAATGTGCCAATGTGAGTTTCACTTTCTTTTCAATAATGCTAATAAGCATACCATTTATTGAGCATATGTAACTGTAGTTTACTTTGAAAAGTCCAATCATTCTGTGCCATTTACCTATGTTTTTAAAGAAGTTGAAAACAAACCAAACTGATTTTCAGCATTTTCATAATCTACCTATTTCATATTTTCGATCTCAAAAAATGTTTGAAACAGGGTTCATAAATATTAAATAGTGCTGCAAAATCGTTTGACAATGTAAAAGCTTGTCTACTTGTCTAATATCAAATATTACTGTCACGTCATGCTTATAAAATATACATATAAGTTGTACATGAATGTATCAGCTGGTCTTTGATACAAAATCTATGAAAACAACTATGTTTTCTAAATATTTGATTTTTTTTAAAGTTACAGTAAACTTAAAGTTATATAAGCAAAATAAAGAGCAATATTTTATGGTATTTTTATATCAAAAATTTCAACAGTGTAATAATTGATTGTCTAATATACTCATTAATATATTTAGACTCTTAAGAGGTCTTTTGGTATGAACAGTTTTTAATAAGGAATTGGAAATATTAATATATTTTCTTATCGATATAATAAAGAAATATTCTGGTGAGTAGGTGTCACATAGGCACTTATGTGCATACTGCTACAGTATCGCTTAACGTCGCTTTTCGTTTTACAAATAGGGGAGAGCGGGGCCAAAAGTTCCGATTTTTTTTTAACCTCAAATATTGTTACGAATAGGTACCTATTATAACAAATATATACTAGTACAACACTGTATTACGATCTAAATCGGATAGGGTTTATATTTATTTTTTGGTGACCTGTTGAGTTTGTATTATGTTGAGCTAGTGAAATAGCCATAGAGAATGGGGGGGGGGGGCAAAAGCTACTGACTCTTTCTCTTTTACCTCTTTCGAATAGTTCACTTTCATCGTCCTCTTCATTCAAGGGATCCGTTTGGTCCTCAAGTATTTTACGTGGGTTTTCAAAAGAATATTTTCCTATTACATAAAAATTTATTATAAAGGAAATATAAAGCTAAAAATCCATAAAATATAACATTAACATTATCATATACATAGTGAAAACAATGGAAAGGATTTTACTTTATCAGTTTCAAGTTTCATTGTCTTAATTTCCTTTATATGCTGGCGCACGTCGCGTCGTAGCTTGTGAGTATGAGAACGTATTCGCACTAAGGAAGTGGAGTCTACGATACTCCATTATCAATTTCGTTCTCGTATTGACTTTTTCCAGTCTTTTGTTTTAGTTTCTAATAATAAAATTGATGCCTTATTGCTATTTTTATAAACACTTTATTTAGTTTTTTTTTGTTATGTTAAAGTCAGGCAAAACTAGCAGTCGAGGGCGTCGTGGTACAGAGGCACGAGGGTCTGACTACAATACGACGGCTGTAGCTTCGATCCCCACTAGAGGGAATTAATTATTATTTGTGAATATTTTCATTTCTTCGCTCAAAACGCGTACTGCGTGAAAAATTCAGCGAAAGGTGAGGAAGGAAGTATTTTAACACTAGGAACCCTCTGCCTAACCTGCTTTACGCTTTATGCGGGATACAGCGTGAAGCTGATTTTAAGATATCAAATCTGAGTTCTATATTGTACCAAATGATGTAAATTCACGCCTTTCATATGAAAGTTTGTATTCGTATCACGCCTTCACGCTCTCTTAGAGACTATCTGATAGTATCTCAATACATTTTGTCAGCCTTCCTAATTCTATAATCCACATATAAAAAAATTCTCTTAGGTACTAGATTTTAGGCTAGAAAAAATGGATATTAATATTCTAGTCTGGTAAAATTTGGTAAATGGTGAAAATGCTTGAAATTCGGAACAATATTTGAACTACACAAGTAAAGTGTGTGTATTGTTCGAAGATTGAAAGTAATAAAGGTATCTACGTTAACGACAAAATATAAACGTTAAAATACTGATCCTCGAGATACCCAATATTACACACGATTAGATTCACGATATTGATTCGCATTAAAACGTTTATATCTCCTTGATTGAAAATATTGTATAAGTAGTAATACTAGTACTTACTAAGTAGTAAAAAAAATGTAGTAATAATTTTGAGGCCAGTCATGGCGCAGGGTTTCGCTTCCAGAATACGGTGGAAGTACAAGAAGTGTCTTAATAGGAACTGAGTATCTTGAAACTAGATCCCCAGGTTAACTCTACTTATCTTGCAATTTGATAAAAAAAATTTTTAAATCTTGCAATGTGAAGCTCATACTAATGAACCTATCGTGGCATAGAAAAATCGCGTATATTCGGGGATTTATGATATTTTTTTCAATCCGGTAAGACAAACAATTTTAATAATTAAGAGAGAAAGGAAATGTCTTAATAATATTTAGTAAATTAGGTTCAGCTGTCCGCACACAGCTAGCAAGACACTACGTTACCCACATACGTACCCAGTATACGATCTCATCACTTTAGAAGGAACGTCTTACAAAAGTAAACAATCCGAGTAATGTATTTTTGTGAAATTCTCTTTTTTTCTTTGCGATGGGATTGCGATATTAAAAACACTCGGGACTAAAAACGAATTGGATACCTATGTGATACGAAATACTTGTAATATTTACAAAATTTTACCTGAGTTTTTAAATTTTTTCTTCGCATACAAACTGAAAGTAAATAAAAATGTATTAATAACGAACTTGACGAAGTGTATTTTTTGGACTGGGTGAACCGATTTTAAAATTTTTTTTTGTTTAAAAGGTGAAGCTTCCCGAATGGTCCCATTTTTTTGGTCCATGTCTGACAATGGTATCTATGAGAAAATCACATAAGTCTTAAATTTGCATTAGGTATGTGAGCGACAAATAGACGAATGACTCAATGTCGTGGCAACCGATTTTGATGATTCTTTTTTTATTTGAAGTGTATCCTCTTCAAGGATAATTTGGCGAAAGTTTGGTTAGGTTCCGATTATGGAATCCGGTGAAAATTGAGAAAGTTTGGTTTTTTTTTTTTGGTAAAAAATTGATTGTATTGTAATAGTTACAAGCAAAAACATTTTAAATTGATGTCAGAAGTGAGATTCCTGATCGTTGCATTTCTTTTCAACCAACCTCAAAAAAGAGGATGTTCTCATTTTCAACCAATTTCAAAAAAGGGAGATTCTCAATTCGCCCGAATACTTTCTATGTATGTTCTTGTCAATATACCAAAATGTAACTTTGCACAAATTAAGTTTTACATAGGAAAACCACAACCACTCGTTGACAACCACTACCACCAGCATCACCACTGGTTTGAGAAGCATCATTTTAAGATCTACCCATCACTTAAAATCGTAAAATAAATTATTTTTTAACAAAAAGAAAAACCGACTTCTAACAACGAACTAAAAAGTGAAAAATAATTATACAAAGATTTTATAATTTTGAAGTCGTTGTCGAGCTAATGCTACAACACCCTCACTACAATATCTAATTACTAAGCCTGTTTGTTTTACTTGGCACCGACTTCAAAATTATAAAATCTTTGTATAATTATTTTTCACTTTTTAGTTCGTTGTTAGAAGTCGGTTTTTCTTTTTGTTAAAAATTAATTTATTTATATTTTTAAATGTATTTTTTTTATTATAATTTATATTTAAAAATGTAAAATTGATTCACTAATTTAATAAAAGTATATTTTGATAAAAGCTAAATTGTTGATAATTATATTAATTACTTCAAAGTAAAGAAAATTAACATCTTCAAGAAGTGAAACAAAGTGACATGGGGGTGAAAATACGTATTTGAATGTGATTTGCCTGCTGTGAAAGAACACACACACAGAATGGCAGGTACTAGCGAAGATGTCACGGAACATCCTCAGCTCGCTTGGGCACGTCGAACGAATCTATGATGAAAGACTTGCACTTAAAAATGTAAAGACTAAAAGTGTTATATCTTTGTTATATATTATTAGTACATCTTTATATTCATTTCTTATAAGTTACTGTAAACAGATCTTGAAGGAGATTGCTCAAATAAATTTGGTTAAATGTAAATCCATCCGTTATTTTGAACACACATATGCGTATTGAAATTCTTATATTGCGATTTATGGGACGGATTACGCGAGAGGTTACAAAATACTTTTGGAAGATTGAATGTATACTCGTATAATATGAGTAAGAGGGCGCATTAGTATCATATCCAGGCTTTGTTCATGAATAGACAAGATCTATTTATTCATGGTAATAATTTTATGGTACTTATTAATTATTTTTTTTCTCTTATTTTTTTGCAGATGCTACAAATAATGAATTTGAAGAGAATAAAACTTTAGGAAAGGATGCTGGACTCAAACAATTACACCAATGATGTCGAATCTACATATACCTCGGCGGTAACAGAACAAGTGAACAATGGATCAGACGGATTGAACAAAACCCAATACAACTTCTCGTTACAAGATGAATTCGTGTGCATATTAGAACCTGAACCCGAAGATTATATCTCTACATATGTTTTTCATATATGTGTATACATAATGTACGGAGTCATATTTGTAATAGCACTCCTTGGCAATGGTTTGGTGTGCTTTGTAGTGCAGACCTCACCGCGTATGAAGACAGTGACCAATTATTTTATAATGAACTTGGCTATCGGTGACATGTTGATGACGTTATTCTGTGTGCCTTTTTCGTTTGTGCCCATGCTAATTCTGAAATATTGGCCATTTGGTCCAATCATGTGCAAAATGGTGAATTATTCGCAGGCAGTTTCTGTGTTAGTTAGTGCTTATACGTTGTTAGCGATATCAGTGGATAGATATTTTGTGATTACAAGGCCGTTGAAGCCGCGGCTTGGTAAGACGGCGGCTAAGCTGGTGATGTGCGTCGTATGGTGCGGTGCTTTAGCGACTGCTGCCCCCATACTTATTGTGTCCCAGCTACAGAAACCTTCATTATGGCATCAAGTCTGTGAACTGTAAGTGTACATTTATTTCGTTATAACTTTTAATGTTTTATATAATTATTTAAAATTATATTATAGGAAAAGTAAATTTTAACGACGCTATTCAAATTTTAATGACGTTATTTAGTCGTAATAAAATTTTATTCGTTGAAACAGTGACAATTTCTGTCTCTTTATAACTCATATATTTATTAAAATTAATAAATCAAAGAGATATTCCACTGAATAAATTATATAAAAATCAGTTTATTAAGGGAGGTCGAGGCAGGGGAGGAAGGGAATGAAATGTAGAAATTGTAACATGAACTGTTCCTGTTCTTATCTCGGTTTAATCTCCTGGCTAGGGGTACAGCAAAGCTAGAAAAATTGTGAAATCAAAGTGACATATAAATAGATATATTTATATTTTGTAGCAGGCAGAGGAAATTTAGAAACCTAATGTTAAGACACACTGTTCCTATTAAGACACTTCCGTTCTCCAATTTCCTCCGAATTTTTTAAGACATTGCGTATTGAGCGGTGAAACTTAACGCCATGCTTTGCCTTCTTAACAGAGCGAGGAAATAAAATTACTAAATATTTAAATATTTAATATTGGGGGAATGAATTCCCCCGAGTGGGAATCGAATCCACAACCGTCACAGTTTCAGTCTCACGCCTGCCTCTGTGTCAAAACGACCTCAAAGTCAATATTTTGCGTATATAAACATTAATTATTTTCTTTTTTACGATACCGAGCGCCGAAAGGCTGTAAAATGATAGCTGATAAGGTTTTAATATTATTACGTTGAATTTATGTCTTCAGGACATCATACATGACACATTGCCTGTCGTATAAATAGGTAATTTCTCGGATTACTGATTTTTGAGTATAATAAACGTATTATGAGATCCATCACGCTGGAATCTGCCTTAAGAAAAACCCTTCTTTTTGCTAACTTTACCTACAAACGATAGCAATAAATATTAAGTTTTTATTTTGTACTTTCAATTATTATATTTTAAAATATCTATATATTAACACGTGAAACAAAAATTTGATTAAGCTGTGAAGCCAAAATACTAGTATCCTACTAGTATTTTGTCAGGTAAAACCCTATTACTTTTAATATTAGCTAAATAATACTAGTAGAAACTGATTTTTTTATTTTGTTAAGCGGGCGAAGCCACATTTTATATATAAGTACAATATTTGGGACTTTAGCCATACAATAAGTCTATCAAGTTAGTTATATAGGTACACTCTATCAATACTTAACCTTAAAATCGGTGGAGAATTGGCAATAGAGCAGAAGTGAAGCGCTGATAGAAGTGATTAGGACTCGAAATCGATGTGCTCGTCTGTCAACTTCAGCAAACCAATTGTATCGTAATATCGTAAATATTATTTATATGTAATTTCGATACTTTAGATATGACATGCAGATTATTTATTAAAAAAATATCTAAAAAAAGAGCGATGTTTTGATATTATTAAATAGTATTTAAAAGATTGGTTTGGTATTCATAAAATATTCGACTACGCCCTAAAAAAATAAACTTCTAATTTTTCTAATCTTACATTTTTTCATAAATTCTTAATAAATATATGTATAATAATAGCCTTGTAGATGTTGTTGTAGAAGCCACTTTGAATTTAAATTTCATGGTTAAATATCTATTCTATTATTATGATTATTTTTGAACATGAAAAGATAAAATTTAATGATAAAAGTTGTTTCCCCAATAATTCCCTTACAAAATCAATATAATCATACTAGTGGGCCCGGACGCGGCTACGCCCGCGAAAATATAAGCTAAAATAATTAAAATAAGTTAAAAAATAATAATAAGTGGAGATTTATTATTAGAAAAAATATCTGAATAACCGAAATGAACAAACAAAAGAAGTAAAAGTATATACTCATACTATACCACTCGTAGGCTAATAAGTCATTTGGAATCAGTGAAATCTCCTTAATTATTTATTAGAACGTTACATAGTAAACTATAATTTCCATCTAGATGAAATGCTAAAAGTGACTATTATATTTATTTTCATAAGGATGAATATCAAATTATAGAAATCATCTAGTTTTTGTTAATGTATACAAATCTATATCGGCGCGCGCCATGTATGCATTAAGCAAACTCACTTTGGGTGACGTTTTCTTAAAACAACAAACTTTGCAAGCCGTTGCTTAGCAACGCGTAGCGACGATTGTTATTAACATGGCGGAATAAATTGCATGTCAAATTAATTATTTTAATATATTGGTATATATCGAAAATATTACAAATATGAGAAAAAAAAGTATCCTATGTTCATCCCGAGACCTTCAAGTATCTCTATATGAGTATTTTATCACAATTAAATTAGCGATTTGGCCCTGATTGCGTAAAAGACAGACAGACAGACAGACAGAGTTACTTTCGAATTTATAATATAGGTATGGATGGATGGATTAAAAATTATTCATTAGAAGCCAGTGCAGCTTTCCCATGCTTATGGGGTTAGACCCTTTATACACTTACTAGCGGACGCGCGCAGCTTCGCTGGCGTATTTAAGGGTGAATTCTAATAACCCATGAAACATGTGTTCAATGAAATATTTTTAAGAGTCTAAATTTCAAATTTTATAAAAATCGGTGGCGATTTAAAAAAAATTCCATACAAACTTTCAACCCCTTATTTGCACCCTCAGGGGGTGAATTCTAGAAAAACATGAAACACATGTTCAATTAAATATTTTTAAGAGTCTAAATTAAAAAAATTATAATAATCGGTGGCGTTTTAAAGATTTTTTAATACAAACTTTCAACCCCTTATTTGCACCCTTAATGGAAGAATTCTAGAAAACCATTAAATATGTGTTCAATTAAATACTTTTAATAGTCTGAATTTCAAATTTTATAAAAATCGGTGGCGATTTAAATTTATTTCCATACAAACTTTCAACCCCTATTTCGCCCCTTTAGGGTTGAATTTTTTCAAAATCCCTTCTTAGTGGATGTCCAGATTACAAAAGTAAACATCTGTCCAAATTTCAAGTTTCTACCATTAGCGATTACGGCTGTGCGTGCGTCTTACCTCAGTCAGTGAGGACAAGTCCTTTTATATATATAGATAATGCCATTTCTTATATAAATGTTTTGCCTTGCGCTATACGCAAAATTGAATTCCGCAATTCCATTCTAAATAAGTACGTGGAATGTTTTTAATAGATTTTCTATAATAGAACTTTCTACTTAACTGTCTTTTGAACTTGTTTCTCTGAAAAAATTACGAGATGTATTCTTTAAATAAAATTCAAAATTAAATTAAATCAGCTTCATGCTGCATCAAGCACACAGTGTTGCGTTTTGCTTCGACACCAGAGCGGCGAAATGGAAATATAAATTCAAATAAATATTTAATTTCTCGAGTGAGGATCGAACCCACAACCAGTCGCGCTTACAGCCATACTTTGTGCCCTTGTACAACAAAAATATAATAAGATCAAGAAAATAAATAGATAAATAACATATTTTTTTATTTTAGTGATATATGTAGTGAAAGGTGGTCCAGTGCCAAGCAGAGCGAGCAATACACCTGCGCACTACTTTTACTGCAGTTCGCGCTACCACTATCCGCTTTAGTTTACACATACGGGCGTATCGCTGGCGTGGTGTGGGGCTTACGGCCTCCAGGAGAAGCCGAAACTGTGAGGGATTCAAGGATACAACACTCTAAGCGAAAGGTCTTAATTTGTTTCTCTATCTTTTTTAGTTTCTCTCTGTATCCCGTTAATAGCAAGGTAGAGAGAGGGAACCTGGGTGTGAAGATACTCCGTTCCAATCAAAACACTTCCGTTCCCCACTTTTCGCTGTTTTATGGTGGCTGAACTTTGATACCAATTTTTACATAATGTGATTGTAACTTTTTAATAATTGTCTCGATATAAAAATAGAATGTTTCCATTATTTCGCTCTGGTGGCAAAGCAAAGCGCGGCGTTAAGTTCCGCCACTCTTACTCAATGCCTGCAAAATCCAATGGAAAATGGGCAACGGAGTGTCTTAACACTAGGCTTTCTCTGCCTGCCCTACTACATGCAGGATACAGCGTAAAGCTAAAAAAATCAATAAGTTTTAATTAAAATATTTGAAAGGATTATAATTTTTTTTCTTGTTACAGATGGTCAAAATGATGTTGACAGTAGTAGCAGTGTTCACAGTATGCTGGTTACCATTAAATATATTTATCGTGAGTATCTACCATAATCTTCAAATATGTAAAAATATTGTTTATTTTCTGTATTGTAACTTTGTTTTACTGAATGTACAGATTAAGCTGCCAAGTTGGGAAACAGATTAATCAAGTGTTAAAAGTTAGATTTTTAGCTTGTTAATCCTTAAACAATTATGAAATTATATTTATGGCGACAACTAGTCTTGAAATTTAATAATTAAATTATTATATTTACAATTATGCGTTTACAAGCTTGAGGCTGTACGCGACAGGTTGTGGGTTCGATTCCATATGAGAAAATGGAATATGTAATATTTTCATGTGCACGCTCTGGTGTCGGTGTTGAGTTACGCCACTCAATTCGCAATATCTCCAGAATTAGGAGGAATGCGGAAAGTGAAGAACGAAAGTGCCTTAACATTATATTGCCAGGTTTCTTCTGCCTACCCTGCTATGCATATCCGACTAATTATTACGCAATATCTTAAGAATCGATGGCAAAGTGAGAAAAGGAGTGTGTTAACACTAGGTGTTAACATAGGCCCTCCCTTTACCAATCCCTGTTATGAGAAAATACGTTAAGAAAAATAGTAATTAATTTTGCCGTCTGTACGAATCTTAATTTCAATAATAAATATAAGAAATGAGAAAAAAAAGCATTACGTAAAATACTTTTAGCTAACACATAGTTACAATAGTTCTTCCTGTTAGTTTTCTGTTCAGCCAATTACGAACTCCGCCTGTTACGTAAATGTCATATAAGTTTCTTTGTTTACGAAAACAATTCTACTAGTTTTGGTTAGCTTTATTATTGTTTTTTTATAATATTAGGTATGTATATGTAATATGCATTATCTAATTACTATTATTGTATTTTTTAATATATTAAGTATAAAAGGTAATAAATCAGTATTACATATTCGGCTTTTCTTAAACTGGAAGTTTTCACAACCTGATCAGTATTAGTTTTAGGCAGTCTATTATTATTTTTGGGTACCGTACCTTTAAAAAAGGTAAGCTTTATAACATCAATTGATTTTCTGTCTGCCTGTTCGTTTGTGCTATAATGTTATATGTCACGTTCTCGTTGACCTACAATCAAGAAATCGGTATGGAATCCTGGATGGGCGATACCGACTCGCACTTGGACGGTATTTTTATTATTGCATTCGCTACACATTAATAATACATTATTAATGTTTAATACATTATTAATGTTATGACTTAAAATAAAGAGACCACCTACGTGCAGCTACCAGCAATAAAATAGGACTTTAATCAAAGAAGAAAATAAATTCTTGGAACGTGTAGGAAACCATACTCGTAGCTGTTTTGATAAGTATAAAAATTCAAGATTCTCAAAACTTGTATCGTAAATATTTTATGAAATGGAGAAACATTCTTAAAATAACATGTTTAAATAATTATATATAGCAGAAAATATTTTATGTTTCATAAGAATTCTACTGAAATATAAAATATTTTCTTTTACTAATTGCCGTAAGAGTCATGATAAATAAGCAGGAAAAATATTTTATTTAAAGTAACTTCAAAGAATAGTTTTAGTTGTGTCTAAGCAACTATATACTACTATAAATGAAATAAATAAATAGAATAAAATAGCCTTTATTGCTGTTTCTCTCTTTACAATAGATATTCATAACATGCCTATTTTCTATAAACTAATTTGATTTTTTAAATTTTTATTTGTCTAATATTATTCATCGGCAACTGGATATTTGAGTAAAACAGCTTGTCTATCGACAAAGGCCTCCTCTAATGAGTTCTATGTTTTCCTGTCTTTTGCTAGACGGGTTCATACTGGACCAGCTATTTTTTTGTTGTCATCTTCCCATCTTTTCAGTTGTCTGCCTTTATTTCTTTTGCTATTTCTTGGGTACCATTCCGTTTCTAACTTAGTCCATTTTTCTTTTTATTTCCCCGTAACATATGTCCCGCCCAACGCCATTTAAGCTGTCTGTACACTTTTAAAATTTGTTTTCTTTTTAATTTCTTGTAAGTTCACTCTGTCTTTCCTTTTTATACCTAAAACCCTTCGTTCCTTTGCATTTTGGCAGACTTTTAATTTGCTTTCTTGTACTCTTTTGTCAACGCCCACGTCTGGCAACCGTATAGTAAGCATGGCATAATGCATATTTCATATATCTTCTTTTTCCCTTTCATTGGCATATCTTTATCCTTCATTATTTCCCTATGGGACCAAAAACGTTTCCTATTATTCGTTATTCTTCGTTCTAATTCTTTTTTCATACAATCATCTGTAGATATCAGTTCGCCCAAATATATATATTCTTTTACATATTCTATACTTTCGTTATTTACTGTTATTTTTTCATTAGTTACTATTTGTTGGGCGTTCGTCATAATTTTGGTTTTAATTAGATTCATTGTCAGTCCTGTCTTAGCGCTTTCATCAGATAGTTGCTGAAGCATTAACCCCAGAGTTCCAGCGTCCTCTGAGAACAGAATCAAATCATCTGCAAAACGTAGATTGTTTAGGTTTTCGCCATTTATATTTAGACCTCTTTTGGTCCAGTTTAGATTTCTGAAGATTTTAGATCTCCAGCACTGCTGAAAATAATTTGGGAGATATAGGGTCTCCTTGGCGTACACCCCTTCTTATAGGAAATTCTTTGCCCATAGATTCAAGTTTGACTTGTGCTCGCTGTGAGACGTTTTTAATTATTCGTATCTATTTTTCTTGCACTCCTTGCTTTTTCAAAGCATCCCAAATATACTCGTGCTTCAATGTATCGAACGCTTTGTTAAAATCAACAAACTCTATGTAATACGTTTTATTATATTCTCTGTATTTCTGTAGCATACTACTATATTAAATACCTAATATATTTTTGTTAAAAGTGGAAAGTTTTTTTTTATAAATTATAATAATACTTTATACATTGTTATGTACGTCATGTCATGTAATTAGAATAGTGCCAGAAGCGACTAAAATGTTATTACCGTGATAAATATAATTGAAATGATTTAAAAAAATTAAGTTATATATATACTACTAGCGGACCGGACGCGGCTACGCCTGCTTGAAGTATAAGAATATAATTTCTATAGAAATATAATTTCCATCTAGATGAAATGCTAAAAGTGACTATTATATTTATTTTCATAAGGATGAATATCAAAATGTCGCGGTAACGAACGCGGTCGCATAGCGACGACGGTTGTTATTAACATGGCAGAATAAATTGCATGTCAAATTAGAAAGTATTTTAATATATTAGTATATATGTGTAATGTAATGTTATATAGCCTATAGCACTTCTGAAGAATGCAGCTTTCATACAAAACAAAAACAAAGTAAATCGATCCAGTAGATCCAGAGATCTTAGCGTTCAAACAAACAAACAAACAAACAAACAAACTCTTCCGCTTTATTATATTAGTATAGATAAGCATAGGTACTAAGGATAGAAAAATATTTTTAGAATACGTAAAAAACGTTTCAAAGCTCTGCTCTGAATAAGGCTAAGAGCAGCGTTGAGTTTCGCCACTCATCTATACTAATATAATAAAGCGGAAGAGTTTGTTTGTTTGTTTGTTTGAACGCTAAGATCTCTGGATCTACTGGATCGATTTACTTTGTTTTTGTTTTGTATGAAAGCTGCATTCTTCAGAAGTGCTATAGGCGATATAATATTACATTACACATATATACTAATAAATTAAAATACTTTCTAATTTGACATGCAATTTATTCTGCCATGTTAATAACAACCGTCGTCGCTACGCGACCGCGTGCGTTACCGCGTCATTTTGATATTCATCCTTATGAAAATATATATAATAGTCACTTTTAGCATTTCATCTAGATTGAAATTATATTTCTATAGAAATTATATTCTTATATTTCAAGCAGGCGTAGCCGCGTCCGGGTCCACTAGTCACGTTATATATCCAGAATTTGGTGGAACGTGCGGAACTGAGTGTCTTAACTCTAGGCTCCCTCTGCCTACCCTGCTATGTGCGGGATAGAGCGTGAAGCTAAAAAAGATCATAGTAAGGCAAGAGAGAATAATATTTATTAAATATTTTAGAATAAGAGAAATATTTTTACAAAATGTAATTTTTTTTAACGTAGCAGTCTCGAAACCGAACTGTCAAGCGTACTAACCTCTAAGCCCCAGGTACATTCTTAAGCCACGTCGAAATTGTACAATTGTTACAATTTATTTGTTGTTATTTATTTTATGACGATATCGTAGAGAAAAAAAACTAACGTGCTCATATCTTATAGTAAATCTAATATAACTGTATGTCATTAATATTACAATACTTATTTCTTTATGGTACAAATTAATATACATATAAGTTCAATAATATTTTGTAGTACTCATTTCTCATTCTATAAACCAAGATTTTTTTTCCAAGAGCTTATTCGGTTAATCCTTCCTAATTGAAGGTCGACGAAGTCAAGAATTTCTTCACTTTTTATTATAACTGTAATACGCTAAAAATTGGTTCCTTATTAAATTGTGAATAAAATCTATTGATTTTGAACTTATTTGTACTGTTATTTGTAAGTATATAGTATTTATTTTATTTACAGCTAAACGCTGGATCCCGCTTCTACCAGAGTATGGGGAATAATGTTAAAACACTCTGCTCCCTTCCACTTTCTGCTGAATTCTAGATACATTGTGTATTGAGTGGAGGAACTTAAGGCCACATTGACCTCGATACCAGAGAAATGTATATATTAAATATCTCATTTCTTCGAGTGGTAACTGAAACCACAACCTGTAGTGTTGACAATCACACGCTTGTGGCCCGGCGTCAAGACTGAATTCAATATAATCTTTAATTAGTTTATTTTCATATCTTTAAATAAAACTTATATATTTTTCTTACTTATTTTTCTAAAAATATATATATATTTTAAACACTTATATTATTCACCAATAAGGATCTTCGTAAAGATACCAAAAAATATATTATATTCTCCTTATGCCATGTTTTTTGAATGGCGCTAATGGAATCTTACACTTGAATGGTCATAATGGATTCTTCCATTATATTATACTTTATGAAAAGATAATGTTTAATTTTATACTAAATCCATTAAAAGTAGAAGTGGGAAGTCAGCCTTGGCGACATCTGCAGAACCGTGCGATAGCAAGCGCGACACATTTTAAATTCGACTCCCACCCGAGGAGATGAAATATTTAATACGTAATGCCTCCGGATATCGGGGGAATGTAAAACGGACATGGCTTATTGGGAACGGAGTGTCTTGACACTAGGTTTCCAGGTTCCCTCTGTCTAAGCTGATATATACAACGTGAACCTACAGCAAGGGTAGAAAAATAAAAAAATATTATATGAAGAAAATGAATTATTTAATTTTAAATTACACTATGTACCTACTATTATTTCCTCAACAATACTATTAACATTCCGTTTATTCAGTCACTGAAATCGTAAATTATAGCAACGCAATTTCATCGTGTGAAATTTCCGGAAATTTGAATTTCAGAGTTTTTCAGAATTCTATAGATTTATAGAAGCCGACTCGAGGAAATAATTTAATATTTCTTTAATAATCCAAGTCACGTTTGAGATTGTTCACGATAAATATTAAATTATTTCAGTATCAAAATTTTCCGTTTTGTAAATTGCGAAAGTTAAAATTAAAAGGAAAATATTTACTTAAACGTTTAAAAAGTATTCTTTCTTAATAAGTTTGTTTTTTTCAAAGAGTTTTAAATAATTCAACTGTAGACAAACATGGGTTCGATTCTCACCTCTAGGAAATGAAGTATTTAATATTTTCAGAGTCAATCATAATAAAAACATTCATTATTTTATTTCCACGAGTGGGAATGGAACTGGCAACCCTGGGTTAAACATTGACAATGACACATTCTATCGTTAAATTGTAATATTAAATTCCTCGAGCACAAAGTTTTCTTGCAAATAGATAAAATGCTAACGGCGGTAAAAGTCCAGTTTTTATTTTCTAATAAACTTGTTTTTCTTTTAATCCTTCTGTTTTTTTTATATTTTTGCTTTGTTCTTCAAGATTATAATAGGCTTACAGTGTGAAATAATCAATACAATAAGTTCATTATGTTCGACAAATGATACGTTTATTTTTTATTTTTATTTATATTCAAACTAATTTTTCATTATTTATGATAAACAAAACATATTTATTACATACAAATTTATTAAAATATGTGAATAAAAAAATCCTCGAATGATAGATATAATTGAAAGTGCAATCCTAATAAATATTAGCATTGTTTTATGGTAACTTTAAAGTAGGTGTTTTATACAGTTTTTTAAATCAATCCAGTATAAATTCAATTAAAACAAGATAGAAATAAATAAAAATATATTCTTAAAAGTGAAACGTATAAAAATTTTCGTGTATCAAAATTTGTTCCAAATTCTTAGTTTCAATGTTTTTAATAAACATTTTATCTTGAAACTTTTGGGAATTCATCGAACATATAAAAATTAAGTTACGGGAAAAGGGGCTAAGTTTTTAGTAATATATTTAATACTAGACCGCTTTAATCAATAAAAACGCTTTAAGAGTTTTTAAAAAAGTGCTTTTTCACGCCTTGGTAAGAAAAATAATCCCTCATTCGGAAAATTAATTATGTAGGTTTATTAAAAAATAAATTCTTTTTCTTGCCATAGTAATACCGTTAAGTGCGTTAGTGGTGACCGCTCTAGGCTCTAGCAATATGGGGCTTACGCAAGATATTTATCTTCACATCTTCGAAGAGTCTTATCAATATCAAATGATAATCTGAATATGATAAGAAATATCAGGCTGTTTTTTTAATATATATTAATTTTCTTACACCAGTTACTATGGACAGCACACGAGGACGATATTGAGTGGAGTAAGTGGCCGGGCATGCCGTACGTGTGGTTCGTAGCGCACTGGCTGGCGATGTCGCATTGCTGCTACAACCCCATTATATACTGCTATATGAATGTAAGATACAGAAGTGGATTTAAACAGGTAAGCTATTAAATAAATATTAAGATATTTGTTAATAATCAACTACACACAAGGTAGGCAGAAGAAATGAAGTGTTAAGAACGAACGTGGGGGCGACCAAACCACTAGGTTTTCAAAGGGGAACGGAATGCCGTTCTCCATTTTCTGCTGATTCTGGAGGTGTAGCGGAATTCAACGCTGCGATTTGCCTCGACAGCAGATCAAAAAATTGAAAATTGAAATTTAAATAAATATTTCATTTAAAGCTGCAAGCCTTTCATGTTAAGTCTTAAAGAATTGTTGACAAATAATTATTTGTTTATTCTCTTCCTATTAATAATAATAAAATTGTATAATATAAATTGTATAATATAATCTATATATATAAAATCGAAAGGTCACTCACTCATCATGAAATCTCAGAAACTACATATGCTAGGAATCAGAAATTTTGCATAGGAGTTACTTATAGGACGTAGGTGCTCGCTAAGACGGGAATTTGTAATATTCGACTTCTAAGGGGTTGTTTTTGGGGTCGAAAGTTTGTATGAAACTTCGTTACTACAAATGCTAGAAGTCTCAAATTTTGCACCTTCCTCCAGACGTCACTAGGACGTAGCCATGGAGACAGAAATTAATAATAACATAGTTCACGCGGGTGTAACCGCGAGCGGGCCGCTAGTTGTATAATATAAGTAACTCAATACAATATTATTATATAAAATATAAATTTTATATAAAATTTTATATAAAATATAATAATATTGTATTCAGTTACTCAACATGTAATGATTTTTAGATCAAAGTCAAAGGTATTTGTCACAAATTGTATCGCACGACGTCTTACAAGTCGTAGCGACGCGACGTCAAATAAATGGGAATCTGTTGGTAGCACGTGACGTCGTGACACCTGTTGAATCTAAAAGGCTTACGGACATAAAAAACCTTTTAACTAAATTGTAACTTATGGGACGTTTATTTACAGAGACGTGATAAATCTATGATTTTACAAATTTAAAGAAATGGAATCGTTTTTTAAGGTGATAGGACAATAACCGACAAGCACCAATGATCGACCCCTTTGTTACGTTAGAAAATAAAAATATAAATATTTAAAGCAAATAATTAAACTTAATTTTCAATTTAATTTGCTTAGAAAAAGCGAACTGAATATAAAGCTTTAATTAAAATATCTGCATTTCTTAAGCAAGTTGGTACCTAAGAGAGAGAAATTGCTGAAGATATCTTAAAACTACTTTTGTTATGAAACTATTCGATGCTAGCTAATTTTTATTGAAATTATAAAGTTCAATTACTGGTTTCTGTAATATGCTTTAACAATTGTTGTAACAACTATTATATATTATATATATATATATATATATTACTATTTTGCTTATTGCACATTTTTACATTTTAAAGAAAAATTATCCCCTAGAATGAATAGCAAGGGCGAAAGAGCAAAGAAAATGATATCCTTGAATAATGTGTATAATCTGTAAGACAAGCTCACTTCTGTTACACAGATTAAAAAATAAATATTTTTTCCTCTTTAATTTTTATACGAGTATTTTAAACATTATATATACCGAGTGTTTTTGTCAGCACCACTTTAAATGACACTAAGCTTTAACTACTCCTGTTTCCTTAATATAATCAAGGGTGGTTCCTTATAGTAGATCCATATTTGCAAACATTTATTTAATTAAAACGACTAAATCGTTTTAAAACAATGTACCTATTAGTATTTAGAAAACAGATTTAGCAAAGACTCAATATCACGGATTCATTATTTCACTTGAAAAATAAAGATAATGATTTAATAAAAAATATATAAAAAAAGATACTTTTAAGTTTCCACGGCTTATGCCACGTGCAAGTAGTTGGCTACTACGAAAATATTCATTAAAGTATTTGGTTAATTCTGTTTTCATAGTACCTAACAGGAGTCAAAAGCGCTCATTCTACAAAGCGGAGAATTGCCTCGAGATTTAATAATAGTAATTTAGTTCTTATCTGTAGTTAGTTGCTCTTTTCTTAAATAAAGAAAATTCTGGTCATTTGGTATGAAATGAAACTACATTTGACAACTTTCATAATTTATATTTCCCATTGACCTACAATCCTGAAATTGGTAGGTACAGAAGCCTTTGTGGCCGCGTCCGACTCGCACTTTGCCGGTCTTCAAAGTAACGCAATGATAATGATTGTCAGATAATAATAAATAACTTATCTAATAAATCAATTACATTTAGCATTGCCGGTTGAGTGGCGGAACTCAACGCTGCACTTTGCGGATGCACGACACCAGAGCGAATAGATAAACATATAAATTTAAATAAATATTTCATTTCCTCGAGTTGGGATCGAACCCACAACCAGGCGGGTTTACAGTCACTTCTGCCTCTGCACCACGACTGGCCTGGCTGGAATAAATACCGCAATATCAAAATGAAACATATATTTTTTAATTTACAATTACATATTACATTCGATTAACTCATATCCTTTTCTGCAGGTGATTTGTAAGCTGTTACGTATAAAAATGAATGAAGCGAGTCGCTCCTGTCATCGATCGAGCATCTGTGAAGGTGTACCGCTGTCAGGTATATTTCACTAAAATATTTTTTTATGCTTTTCGCTGTAAAGGTAAATGTAAGGTATAAAGGAGTAGTTGGAGAGAACTGAGTGTAGAGACACTCTTTTAATTTTTGAGGCATTGTTTGTTGAGTGGAACGCAACGCTCCGCTTTGCCTTGTTACCAGAGCGACAAAATTATAGCATTAAATAATTAATTACCCCGAGTAAGAAACAAACCCACAACCGTCGCGTTTATAGTCACACCCTTGTGCCGCTGCGCTACTACGGCCCCAGCGTTAGTATATTAGTTGTTAATTATATTATATACATATGACCGCGCCCAGTTTAGCAAAACAAACAGAGTATGATCTTCAAGAACAGTTTGTTTGTTTTATAGTACTTTGGCATATCATTACCATACAATATAAAGTCACTTGATAATATTGTATGTAAGGTTACTTAATTTGGATTAATTAATGTTGTCATAGTATAAAATATTCGTTAGTAATTAATTACTTGAGGATTAAGAAGCTTAACAAAAATGTTTATACATAGATATGTATAAATTAGATTAATCATTAATTAATTAATCGCCAATTAGATGCCGCCGTGGCGCAGGGGTTCAAGCATGCTACTGTGAACGCAACGGTTATGGGCTCGACTTGGGGGAATGGAATATTTAATAATTTCATTTACTCGCTCTGGTAACGCAGCACAGAGTGTCTCAACATTCGATACTTCAAGAATTTTGTTCGGATGGAGAATACACTTTATTTTTTGCAATAGGTTCTCAGGTTCCCACTGCGTACCTCGTAGTACTATAATTTTCATTAAACTACTTATGTTTGGTTTTACATAATATTGTTCACCACGTGTCCATTTAACAATATGACATCTAATCTTTCAAAAATATTGTTTTAGTTATTTTTTTAGCTGAAAGACTTTAAAATCACAACTTAAAAACACAGAACTAAGTTTCTGTGCCAAATCCCATAAAATAGGTAAGGTGTTACTAAATATTGTGTTTTTACAGAGATGATTGCGTTCAACGGGTCTTTAGCGCAAAGAAGTTTACCTCGATGCAAATGCCGCATATTTCACGATGGATTGACAAGCTTCGATAGTACGAAACAACCTGGCAAGATCTGTTCGTGTAATTCCATTAAAAATTGTAAAGTTACCAACGCCAGGCCGATACCACCGAGAGCTGCATCTATTCGATCACATTTTAACTAAGGAACCATCTTTATATACATATATTTTACTAAATACGCAATTTTAAAAGTAAAAAAAGTAAAGAACGTTCTAAAACTCTACTAAATAACACATTTTTTGTAAATGCGGTATACCTTCATACAAAAAATTCCATTAAGCATAAATTCGGTATTCGGTGACGAAACTCAATAGAACATGTCATGGACTTAGTATAATTTACTCCGGCACAGATGGATCTTTCCAAAGGATAATCCTAGTTAATTCGTCTAACGCTGGCTTACGAATAAATAAAATAAATAATTTTCGCGCTTTTGACATAAGTTTTCCTCGTTGAAAACAGAATTTATTATTCTTTATTCCTTAATGTTAACCGTTCCTCATTTTTCGCCGGATTCTTAAGGTAGTGTTGGTTGAGTGGCGGAACTTAACGCCGCGCTTTGTCTAAAACGTTTTGCTTTACATATATTTGTTAAATTGTGTATATAATTGAGTGTTATGTTCATTGACTGATAACTCAGAACTCGATTAAGAATAACTGATACTGTAAGATATTTTGACTTAAGAATTTTGGATGAAATGTAAATATTAAAATAAGTTAAAACACTAAGATTACCATATTATTATAGGTTTTAATGTTTTTAAATATTTAATACTAATTAGATATTAACAACTACATAAAAATATTAATTCAAAATTGGCAAAATAAAAAAATATATTAAGATTGTGTATAATTTTTTTTATTGATTGACATATTTATTATACTTGTAACTCTTGTAGATACTTATTTTGACTGTTTATTTTTTAACAGTATCTAGTAAAAAAGAATAGTAATATTTTCTTAATATTATTCAATTTAGTTCTGTATATATTAAAAATAAAACGTAATTAACCTTGACTGTATAAAAATATTATAAGAATGTGTTACCCCAATTACTTAATGTTGTAAATAAAAGTAAATGTTTGTTTATGAAAAATATATTGATTTCAAATATCCAGTTGTTTTTTTAAATGTCTTCTCCTATCTTTTTATTTTCTTTTTCATACACTTCTACGATTTTTGTAGTAAATTTAATAAATCAATCATTTTTGGTTCAGATTAAAAATCAATATTTTCTAATAGCCTCTGACTGAGAATACATATGTTATAAAGCAATATTTAAGAAATATAATGTTTTATAGAAAAAAAAGATACCAAACATTTAAAAAGAGAGTCGAAAAAGATTTTTCTTTTTTATTTTTAAATTACAAGAGTAACTAAAAGTAAAAAAAAATCTGAAAATAATAAAACGGAAACAGTAAAGTGAACAAGTCAAAAGTCACGAACACGTTCACTAGGACTTTTTTAATTGTAGCATTAGTTTACAAACCTTTTGTAATAAATCGGCTATAGCTTGATCCATTTTTTATATACAAAAGGTTCCGTATCTCAAACAGTAAAAACAGAACCCTTAAATGTAAAACTCTTTTTGATGATCGTCTGATCCGTCCAATTTACTAGTTTTTTAGAGTACCGATTTAGGATAGTACAGGAAACCTTCGGTGGGCAAGTCCAACTCGCACTTAATATTTTTTGTTATAAAACAATTAACTTATTACTAGTTACTAGTTTATTATTATTACACATTCAAAATAGAATCTCAAAATCGTTACGAGAACAAATTAAGGCATACCAATACAGTTTCTCTTAGAATTCATGACGGCGCTACCCCCATTTCTACACGATAATAGCTTATTCCGTTTTGCATGTCAATGTGCTTAAATTTTAAGTTCACGTACACACTTCTAACCTCCATTTTATCCTCTTAAAAGTATATTTTAAATAAAATAAAATTATTCCATATTACATTTTACTTCCCCCATAAGGAAAATACGTGGAAAATATACATTACTTGGAACCCGTGCCTGGTGTTATTAATCCTCCGGATTTACTTTTTATGTTTTTTTAAGATAATATAAAAGATAAATTATTTTTAGGGTTCAGTTCCTTATAAGGAAAATCAGATGAAAATGATTAAAAAACGCCTATAATTGTAGTTAATTTCTTACAATATAAATAGAAGTTGAAGAATTATATCTACAATCATCAGCTTACCAGAATAACTTGATAGTTTACAACTACCCTTCTATAATTCCCTATAATACTTGAAAGATTATTCTCTAACTTCCAAGCGTTGAGTAGTGTATCTCCTCATCATCACCAACCCAGTAATTCCTGTACACAGCAGATTAGGCTGAGGGAACCTAAATAACGAAAGGTTATATTCGTTTTAAGAACAATGTAACCCAGTTATGTAATATTTGCAAATCACCATTTATTATCAATATTACTTAAAGGTACAGCTGACTGTTCCCTTACTCCGTAATATTTATTGATTTAACGGAGAGCATAATATATAAAGATCATTGATATACATTGAAATAGATCTTTTATCTTTTGGTCGAATTACATGTACCTATTAAGTTAATTAGATATCGTTTAAGTGTAAGGTGAAGTAAATATCCAAGGTAACTTGGGTTATATCAAAAGTGATGTACGGACAGAACAAAATATTTTTTTTTTGGTTGAAACCAGTAGTAGCTGAGATTAGCACGATTAATTTATGAAATATAATTTTGGCATTACCCCTTATATCCTTTAATAGCCATACTTCTGATAATAAATAAGAATAAGAATTTTTATGTGTATTTTTTACATTACTAGTGAGATTTTATCAATTTTTTTCATATTTAGTGTAAATTTATCAAATTAAGCTTTGACATTTTAAAATAGAAATTCACAGCAGCGTACGAAAACCACATGTGCCTTAACCCTATGCATTTAGTTGATTAAAAGTAAACTGAGCTTGTCTAAAAGATCATGTGATAAGCCACACCTACAGATTTTATTTAAAACTTGCTACCCGCTCACGGCTTCTCCTGCTTTTACTACGAAATTATTTATTTTGTCATCTGAATTACTTACGTAATCTAACAACGTCATTATTTTAAAGACTATCCATAAAAGTTATAGACAATTCAATAAAATACTTCTATTGTAGGAATATTCCCGCATGCACACTAAATGTTAAGCTTGAAAATGAAAATGAAAATTAAATAGTGAAAACTATTTTTCAGTCTGTTCAGCCGTTTCTGAAATTAGCGTGCACAGAGTTTGAAAAACTTTGTTTTGGATTCTATTACCTTAATACTCCCAATAATAGATTTTGATATGGAACCCATAAAACAGATTTAATTTTAAATATAGACAATATAGTCACACATTTTATTCAGAACTTAAGGTACCTATGTCAGACTAGTATTATACTTTTTAAATAAACATACACAAAAGATATTTTTATATTAATGTATTTACCATATTCAAAGTAAGGGCAAATTTTCAAAAAAGGAATAAATCAACTCGCCTTAGTTAATTATAAGCCTAGATTATTTTAATAAAAAGGGTTAGGGTTAGCTACTAAAATAACATGTACATACACAGAATATGTATATGCTAAGTTTGGTAAGCCTTAAGTTTTCTTTTTTTTGTTTATGCTGTATTCTGAATTCACCAGGGTCGATAGAGGGAACCAAATATTAAGACACTACTCCCCTTTGTCCAACCAAATTTGTCCTTTCAGTGGATCGAGGAAATGTATAACTCAATCCCCTAAGTGAGAATAGAACCCATTCGCGTTTACAATCAGATATGAGCCGCTGCGCCACGACGGATTTAGTTCTTAAATATATTTTATTTTAATATAATAAATAAGGCCGTCTTCACTGGACTGACGGAAGGTGATAAGTTGTAGGTTCGACTCCCACTAGCGTAAACTAAATATTAAATATTTTAATTGCTTCGCTTTTGTGTCGAAGCACAGCGCGCCGTAGAGTTCCGCCACTCAACAGGCAATGCCTCGGACTGCTGCGGAAAATGGGAAACGGAGATCTCTCTGCAACATGTAGGACACAGCAGATTTTTCAACTTCAAATAATAAGTTAAAACAATATAAAACAATTTAAATTTCTATGTCTAAGTCTTGTTCTTAGTGACTTTTCGTTTACCAGTAATTGCTCTGTGGTATTAGAATATTCTTAAAGTATTAATAGAATTATCGACAAAAGATCCTTTGTAAAAGATACTCGGAAAATCTTTCCATGACCTATGCGTGCTGTGAATATTCAAGTTAACGTTTTCACTGCTGGTTTACCGTTTCGAGTTGAAGTTAAATAAAAAATATTTATAACATCTAATTCTATTGAGCATGTCAAAATTAATTTATTAATATTCATCGACTCGTCTCGATATTCTTTATATTTTTTAAGGGTTATTTAACGTTTTTAACCTTAACGTTTTAACGTTTTGCGATTTAATTTTAACTTAATATTTAACATTTATAAAACAGAATGTTAGCTGTATCTTAAATAACAAAGGGAACATCTTCGAACTGCTTACTTTTCATTATGAAACATAACAATAGATGTTGCTTTTAGAGATCCTTTGTACTGATAGAAAAGAAGTGCGGAGAGCAATTTTAATTAAAAAAATTTAAAAAAAATTAAAAATATAAATTTTAATTTAAAATAAAATTTATTTTTTATTTATAGTCTGCTCGTGTGTCTTTATAGACACATTTATTTATATAAATCGTTTGATAAACTTCAGATATAGATTATTTCAAACTAAAATAAATCAAATTTCATTTCTATGTGTATATTTTTTGTATATGGCCAAAGTTAATAGTCAGATATTAATTTATAGCATTATTGATATTTGAACAGGATCTTTAATAAAGCTCCATTTTCGTAACGTCTCTATAAACATATCTACTTTTATTGCTTATCTTTTGTTCAAATCAAGCAAAAAGGTTTTGGCGTTGACGGGTATTTCCGGGTTATTTTAAGGTCAATAAGAGATTATTTTAGGTTAGTAGGGGATTATTTTAAGATCAAGGTCTGGTTATCACTTTTTTAGTCCCACTGCGTGTGACACCTCCACGTGATCTCGAGATGAATGGTATTGACAGACGGACAGATGAACGACAAAGTGGGTCTCGATTTTCTTTTTTAAGGAAGGAGTATCTTCTTGGTTATTCTATTCTATCTATCGTGGTATCGCGCACGACAACGCGATCAGTGAAAGTTGTATAAAAATAGTACACCTATTCTGGAGATAAGCTCGGGCAAACAGAAAGACAGACAAACAAAAATTATTAAATTATTTGTTGTGTTGTAGTATCGTGTAAATGTATCACAGACAGGACATCAATTTCATTTATTTGTATAACTATTTCATTTATTTGTATGAAACTAAAGTAACTTAACGATAGTATTTAACGAGATTAAGCCTTAAAAGACAAGATGTCTAATTAAATTTGAAGAACAAAATCTAATTAACCTTCTCTCAAAATATATATTTATTTGTAAACGTATTCCAATTAGAGGGGGCCATCAAAGGGATCCTCGAGTTACCTACGCCTAAACCTCTATCAGTTCTCGCGTGTATTCCTATTTTGTGTGTTCTCTTGTATTCGTTAATGCTAGGTTAGTCCATATTCGTAGAATAGAAAATTATTTTTGTTAGTACAGTTGTATATCATAAAAAAATATATATTTCAAAAATATTATATGTAAAAATAAACGTATATCATGAATATTAATTATTGCAATATGGAACTCGTATTTAACGTTTTATCTACTTTATTTTAATATGCAAATACACCGATCATAATTATTATTAATATTATTAATATTTTGTTGGTCCAAGTTGCAATGTAAATAAAATTCGTCATATAACGAAAATTCTCACAAGGACGAAATTTAGTTAACACCTGAGATAGACTAATAATCCTCATCGATCCCATGTGCCTATGCTAAAAAATTTTGTCTATAATTTTTAATTTCATTTTCCCAAGTGGGAATCGAACCCGCAACCTATCGCGTTTACAATCGCACTCTTAAATCCCTGCGCCATGACTGGCCTCGTTGGCTAATTTTGTTGATTATTTACCTATTACATATTCAAGCGTGTTAAGTAGATACAGAAACAATATTTGTTATTAGAACGACTAACGTTACAATATTTTTGTACAAATAGAATAATGCCTTATGAATAAGCTTATGAGGCCGTCGTGGGCACCAGGGTGTGACTGCACCGCGTTGGTTGCGGATTCGATCCCCACTAGGGAAAATCAACTAATATTTATTAATATTTAAATTTCTTAGCCCTGGCACTGGCACCAAGGCAAAAGCCTAGCGTTGAGTTCCACCACTCAAAAAGCAATGCCTCGAAGAAATCGGCAGAACGTGGAGAGCGGGAATGTTTTAACACAAGTTTCCTTCTGTCTACCCTGCTGTGAGCAGGATATAGCAAATCGCAAAAAAAAAAAAGAAATGTTAAGTAGATACATCAACACTTTTCGTAATCAGAACGACTAACGCCACAATAATTTTGTGCAAATAGAATGCTTAATGAATAAGCTTATTTCGTAAGGTCACCTTCATGAAATTAATTGAATATTATTCATCCTTCCATAGCTGATGACGTCCGAGGTCATTTCATTATAATATAACAACCCCCCAGGGCTCCTTATTCTTGTTAACCCTGATTTACTTTTAAGGGAGTAAAGGGCTAATATTTTTTTTATTTATCCAGTTATTTGTAGCTACTTAAAAGTTTATTTTATGCTATATTTATTTAAATAGTAAATAGGGGTATGTAGAATTAGATTATCTTTTGTTGTTTTGTTCACTTTATAATTCCTCCAGAATTTCAGCGGAAACTGCGATGCGGAGTGTCTTAACACTAGTGTTCTCTCCAGACTCTCCCTGCCTAAACTACGTCATACAGCATACAGATATATCTAAAAAAACAAGCCTCTTATGTCCGTCCTAAAGATAAGAAAAGAAAATGACAACTTACTTTATGCATATAATAAATATCGGTGTGACGAATAGGGGACTAGATCAAGATATATAACCGTTTTACCAGAACAAATGTACGTAACGTGCGAGATTTTCGACAATCTACATAAAAATTTAAACATAAGTAAAAATATTAACTACATTTATATAAAAATATAATAATAAAAGATGTAGAAAAATATTATTACTTATAAAGTCTTTTGAACTAAGTATTATACAAAGTGACGTTAAAAGTTTTTACTTCTAATTCCAGCTATCTTCGCACTAGTATATAGAATCTACGATTTTCTTCATTTGTTTTATCTCGTTTGAACTCGAGAAATAGTTTTCGTTTGAACTTTAGCATTCAACTGCAGCTTTATTAAAAAGCTGTCATTGTACTATTAATAAGTAATAAGTTTTTCATATATATTTTACTTTAGCTTTACACGCCCATATATTATTACTGAATTTATTCAATTCAATTATATTATTAAATTTTAAAACATTTAAACAACTTAAACTTAAAAATTATGATTGCTATATTTTGATTGATGTTATAAGTTTGGAGAGCTTTTTTAATAATTACTCATACCATTTATTTCAATTTCAAATGAATCAATGATAAGCTTTTGTTTGGTATTAGCTTATTGTTCAGTTATCTGATTTAATAATAAACGATCAATCCTATCATTATTATTTTGGAGCATATTAATAAAATACCGGGTGAGAATTTATGAGGCCAGTCGTAGCGCAGAGGCGCAAGTGTGTGACTTTTTATTTTTTTTTTTATTTTAGAAACTACATCCACGGGCGCATAGTTGCCCGTGCCTTTTTTTATTTTATGAAAGTTCTTTTAATGTGGCGTATAGTCTGGCAAATATGTTATTGATAATGGGAAGCACGCGCGGTAAATTGCGCAGTATACGTATGCGCAGAGAACGTTCGATCAGTGTTACCCTGTTATGTTGTTTTACTTCACGCTTAGCAAATTACATTTACCTATACGATAATTAAAATATCTGATCATGTTTATGTTGTAGTAAATTATACAAAACGAAAATTTTATGAGGATATCTAAATATCGCAAAATAATCAGCTGTTCCATACATTGTTGTCGAGAATAAAATCAAGACTAGCCCGAAAAGTATAATAACATTTTTGAGTCAATAAATAATTAATCAATTCTAAGCTTCTGCTTATATAACTAATGGCACATGATATTTACGTATATGTGTATATACTATATACACACTTATGTACAACATAAACATTCAGTGTGCATAATACAAGCTTATAAACTATGCAATATGAATAAAGAAATATCTGGCAATATTTAAACTTCTTAAAGATTATATAAAAGAAAATAATATTGGGTAAATTATTTCAATAAATTTTGAGGTACAAAAAATGAGAGTGCGGTATCCCTTTGCCATAGTTTGGCATTTGCGTCAGTGTGAGCGCTACGTCCTTACAGGAAATTCGCACCCACACATCTTTATAGGTACAATCGAGCTCACACTATATTGTTCAAACAAGAATATAATTAATTGTAATTACTGCTTTGATTATTTGCTTTATTATTTATCAATTTTTATTTTTTACTTTCTTGCATGCATTAATTAACGTTTTAAATAAAACGGTAATAAAATTTTGATTTAATTTGGAGATATAATTTATTAACATAATTTATTTGTTAAGACCTCTATTTCCATTATTTAAAAAATTTTTTACTTATCCATAAGTTGATTTTACATGTTGCCTAACGCCAAAATCTTGTATTTGTTTGCATGTTTTATATATTAAATTTACTTTTTAAATTTTACTTTTTTTATTGAATTTGGATTGAGAAGATTTGTATGTGGCCTCATTATAATAATTTAATTCAGTTTTTTATTTAATTTTTCAATTTACCATATCTTCATTTTGCATGTTGCTTTGGTGTTTTTTACTAATTTTTATAATATTACTGGATAAATATGCTCTACTACGCCATTCCGTATATATGATGCTATCATATGATATTATATTCATATTTCATAGTAATGAACTGATAGCGTTGCACTCGACTGTACCGTAGCCCGGTCACACCCCGCAACGATTCCCCGCGAGCCCTTACGGGGAACCGGTCCGGCGTGAGCGGGTGTCTATGTGCAGACATCAAAATACGCTTTCTGCGCAATTTGCCGCGCGTGCTTCCCATTATCAATAACATATTTGCCAGACTATACTTAATTTTGGGACAATTTAAACTGTACTTATATCTAGAGCTTATACTAGAGGGGTTGGATGAGACCCCTACCGACAATATTTTTTTTTTTTTTTAATTATATTTTTATAGTATTTTGTATAATTATTATAGTCTTTTGTATAATTATTATGTATATAGGTGTGGAATTTTAGATTTGGCCTGGCTTATGGAGAACGCCTTCCTTAAGTTTTTGGATCAGTGCCTCTATCACCCTATCGTCTCTTTGTGACATTGCCCCTTTTAGGTTCGCCTCCACCACCTCCGTAAATGAAGCGCCCACCGCTCGGCTGATGAAGTTGCCTATTGCGTCACCGCCATCGTCAGAGTAATAGACACAGGTGTTGGTGTGTCTCGTCACTGCGACGACTGCGTGAGAGACGCTCTCATGTACTCGGATCCGTGCGCGTCCGGTTCGGACGATGACGACGCCTGCGAAGGTCTGCCCCTGGGCCTCATGGATAGTCATGACTCGCGAACCTGCTCCAGCTCCATATCCCTGGTCTTTCAGCTGCCTCTTCTCCTCCTGCGTGTGGACCAGATATAGGGTGCCGTCGTTACAGTGTGGTATTCGCGCGTCGGTGTATCCGAGAACCTTTAGGGAGTGGACAATGGGGCTTGCGGAGTAAATGCTGTTATATACTCCGGCGAGGGCATAGGCGACGTCCATTGGGCTCCGATGTGTGCAAGGCAACTCGCATGTGATGTTGGTTGTCAAGCTAGGCCTACAGTACCTTAATTCGAATAGATTTTGTCTGTCGATGTAAGGCAGCTGATTGATATCTCCGATGAGTGTGACCTCGTTCGCTCCTGACAGTCTGGCCGCCATAACAATGGCCCCGAAGTGGTTCATGAGGGCTTCGTCCACCGTTAGCCGGTTTATAGCTATTCCCTCATGAAAACCGTTGACTAAGATCGAGGCCATTGTTCGCACTCTCTTTGTCGCTTTCGTGCCAAGGCGGTACGCCAGCTTCTCTCTTAGATCTTTCGCGGCCTCTACTGTGGTTGTCGCTACTACTTCCGTGTCCTCATCGAAGTGCTTGATAATGTGAGTTGTCTTACCACACCCCGGAACCCCATTTACCCAGGAAAGTTTTGGTAGCTCCCAATTCACGAAGGCTGCGCCCGGCTCAGGGTCGCTTGAAATGGCGTTTGCCATTCCGAGTATCCTATCGTCCAGCATCACCCTCGTGCATTCGGCCACTACTACCACTTGGTCGCTCTCTGATGTTAGGAATTTGGGGGATCGTCTACTCTTTCACTTTCGACCAGGCCTATAAAGCCCTTGGTGCTGCTATAGGCCGCCATGTACTGTCCCGTCATGCTTCCGTGAATGACACGGGAGCTGACGTTGTCATAGATGGCGGCTTTGGCTTCATCGAGTTCTACTTCCAGGAGTTTGAAGTTCCCTCTCTGGAAAGTCTGAAGGATCTTTTTACAGATATTGGTGTTTACCTCGCGGGTTGCCTTTAATGTGGCTAAGAACTCGATGAACGCATTTATAGCATGTTCCTTTGGGCTTCTGGCTATTTTTAGGTCAGGTAGTGTTATGTTGCCTCTGCTGTGCTCCAGTACGCCTTCGCGGTGTCCTTTTTGTTCCCGTTGATTTCGGGTATCGAAAAAGGCTTTGACCTCTCTCTCTTGCGTGCTAGTTTGGCGCGCAGCCTTAGAGGCAGAGCATTTTCTGGTTTCTTTTTCCCTTGGAGCGACGACTCCCAGAATGGCCCTCGCCAAAGTCCTCGAGATGTTATGTTTGGGGGTGGGTGTGTTGGTCTTGCTTGTGGATGGCTCGGGGTACAGCTTCTCTTGCAGCCTCTCGGATCCGCTCTGCTTCGGCGTTTCGGTTGGAGCCTCTGTTGAGGGGGAAGGTAGATGTTTCTTTGCCTTTAGGAAGTCAAGGCATTCCCCCCTGTCTTCGTAGACGACTAGCTGGTGTTTGTGGGCGACCTTGAGGCATTCGTAGTAGTTTGCTATGCTGCCTCTATAAGGTTCTACCCTCATTGCGTCTACGCTTATGGTCTTAGGGGCTCCTTGCGGCGTGCATTCCCGAACTCTTCGGAGGATCGAGTCAAGTTGGGCAAAGGGAGATTTCTCCCCACATTCGAGCAATGCGATCACTTTGTTCTGTGACCGCAGTATTCGGCAGGGGGGTTCAGCCAGCCTTTGCCATGTCAGTGAGTCTATTTTTGCTGACCTCACCGATGTTTTACTCGTGCTTCCTTTGAGTAGGGCTGCTAGTCCTGGTGAAATTTGGACTCTATCCGGCGGTTCCGAGCGACTGAAAGCTATTCCCACCCTTTCTGATTCCTCGGCCATGAACAAGGCTACGCTCCTGACCCTTATTCCGGGTTGTCCGTCCGCTGCAAGTGTGTGACTGTAAACGCGACAGGTTGTAGGTTCAATTCCCAATTAAATATTATCATTTGGTGTCCAAGTGGAACGAAAGTTTCTTAATGGGTACAGAGGTTCTTAGCAATGGACGCCCGGATTCTTAGGTTCTTACGTTCCCTGCCTATCCCGCTATGTGCGAGATAAACCGTGAAGTTAAAAAAAAAAAAATTATAGCTTAGGTGTGCAGGGCAAGCATTTTTAAATATTTGTGAATTTGAATTTGAATGCATTTGTTGTTTACTGCCCTGAAACTAAATTTGCTTTTTGCTATGTGAAATAATAGTTTTATATTTTCATCTTTAACTTCTCTTTTCCCAATTATGCTTAAGAATATATAATATTAACTAATAAGTAAATAAAAACTAATTATAAACAATTTTAAAATTATAATGTCTATATGTGATTAATTGTAAATTAGAATGAAGCTATAAAAAAGCTGAATTAACGAAGGCATTTTAAAAGAAATATTGTGAAATTTGGTAAAATTTTAGAAATTTTTCATCAAGTAAAAAAGCGTGAAGGCGACAAGTCAATTGAAGTTTGATGAGAGCGTCGCGAGGGGGAAACGGGACAAGTAAATGAAGAAACGTACCTACAGTGGAAATTAGTGACGTAAAGGCAATTAGATAAGTGTTTTATAGATTGCGGTTCGAAAATGGTTGTAACGAAAAATAAGGATTTATTTACAAATAAATATACTTGTTTGAAAATAAATCCTTATTTTTAACCGACTTCTGTAAGAAAAGGAGGTTATCAATTCGATTGTATGTTTTCTTTTTTTCATGTTTGTTACCTGATAATTATTTGTAAGGACAGAACTAATTTAACTATAACAATATTTTTATAGAGACAAAAAAAATCATTACTCCATGAGGGCTTTATCTGTTTATTTAAATAAATCTTTATAGTGTATTTAAATATACTTCTTATTATATATTTATTATATTATTACATTAAAATGTATAATTCAATAAACATTAAATTAGTTTTATATGAACACATTCAGATTATTCTCAGATTCTGTAAAGTTTCACAATTAGTAAAGTAGACGATAAAAACATTTAGAGATTCATAAAAGTATGGTGTAGCTACTGCAAGTGAAATGGTTAAATTTAGCAACTAAATATAAACATTGGCCTATAATAACTATCATCTCGTACGTTGTTCAATGAATAAATTTTATAAGTCCCATCTGGTTACTTCTAAATTACACTTCTCTTTTTAATTAATACATATAAAAATAGATATTTACTAAACGTTTTCGTAAGGTAACTGAACTATTAAATTATCATCTCACTCATCAACTACAAATTGCAGCGGGAGTGAGAGAAGAGAGAATAGAAACGAAAGGTTTTTGGGTATAGCAATGACTTGAACTAAACCTAACACTGACTCTCCTGCTGAGCACAAAAATATAAAAATAGTTCAGCTACACGCTGTATCCCACAAGTAGCAGGATAGGCAGAGGAGCCTTGTGTTAAGACGCTGCCCATTTTCCAGCGAATTCAGGAGGCACTGCCTGTTGGGTGGTGGAACTTAACACCGCGCTTTGCCTCGACACTAGAGCCAAAAAACGAAAATATTAAGCTTTACCTCGAGTGGGAATCGAGGCTACAACCTGGCACATTTAAGTCACACGCTTATGCCTCTGCGATACGACTGGCCTCAAATATGTACTTCAATGACCTAAAGTAATTTCAATAAAACAACATATATGTACATAAGTAAATATTTAATTGTTCTAAAAACTCCAGTTTCACTGTAGTTGCGTGCGTATGGACAGCGCGCGTACGGGCGCGGTGTGCGGGCGCAGCGACGTCGTCCTGGTGCTGGTGCCGCGACGAGTTATACCAGTGACGCCCATTAACTCTGTATAAAGAAATAGTTTATTAGATTTATGTTCATCCTACATACATATAGGTAAGTTGGTGGGCAGAGAGAAACTGTCATTTTTTTTTGTTTCAGGTAGTCGGGTGAAATTGGGGACCTAGATCTTAAGACATCCTGTTTAGAAGAATTAACCGTAGTGAAATAATCACATGAGTCTCTGTAAAAACACTTTAATAACACACAGTAATGTACATGTACTTACATCTCTCGTAAAAAAATAAGTTTACTTATTTCAATTTTTGTGACGGAAGATTTATTAAGTAAGTTGCGTAGAGAGTAAAAAATATATTTTATGTCGCTGTTTATATTTTGAAAGTCGTCTATGTGCTGAAATAACCAATCTTTCCTCGGCCTCCTCGCTAAGATGCAAATTTATATCATAAAAATATATAGATGCATAACTATTTATTATACAAGTAACATAAAAGAAATCATTATTCTTAAAACACACGACTGAGCTTTGAAAATATATTATTATTGAAGTGCTGAAGAACCTACTTTGGAAAAACTCTTAAAATACTCTCATAAACAAAGACCCAATTACATTTCCCATTGATGTTCCTTGTCAAAATCTCAAACAAGGCTTTTTGCGATTTTTATCCTGGTTAATCCTTGGAATAGCTACTCTGGTAAAATCATAATAAGGAAGCCGGAACAAAATGATCCTCAGAAATATATATTATAAGTCTGCTGGCAATGTTTTTTCTGCTTATGGAGGCATCACACAAAATAAACATTAATAACTAATTTAATGTGTTATCCTTTTATTTATATGGATATCGTAGTAATAATTGTTATTTTGTTTATCTGGTGGAAGTCTATTGTTTAATATAATAAATTTAAAATCGAAAAAGGAAATTTGAAAAATTATATATAAATATATTATTAAAAAGAAAGTAATTACTAAAAGTTGACATCAATTTTTTTATAGAACTGTAGTAAAAATTGTGAGATTCGTAATTTTTTTATAATGGTCTATATCAACGCCATTTCTGCAGAAAGGGGAATAATTATGGAGTTACCTGACATGGGGATACCATCGCAAGCACTCGATCTTGGCCCCAGGCGGGACGGATGGTCGAGCTTAACAGGCAAAAAACTTCCTAAGATCTGTAAAATTCAGAAAATCTATAAAAACAGGATTTATATATACCGTAAATATGATAAAAGAAGATTAAAATACAATTTGCTTAAAATAAATATATTTTTACAGACGTTTCTTAATAAAAACAATAAATGAATAAAACAGTTCAAACATGATTTATTGGGGATAAAATTTTAATAAAGTTTGAACTATTGCTTATCCTATTTATTTTTCTTAAAATTTGCTTAAGATATTACATAGTTTACCTGTTGGAATCCTCGTCGGTATCTAGCGTTCATATAACAGTATATGATAGGATTATAGCAACAATGTGACATCGCGAGCCAGTGCGCTATAAACCACACGTAGGACATGCCCGGCCACGTCGCCCACGCCTCATCCGTCTCGTGGATTGTCCATAAGATCTACGTAGGAAATGGATTTTGGGGTAAAACCATTTTGAGTAGCGAAACCTAACGTCGTGTTTTGTCTTAGCAAAGCAGACAAATAATTTAAATTCAAATAGGTATACATTATTTTTAGCTTCACCTGTATTCCGTATATCGTAAGGTAGGTAGAAGGAACGTGGTAATCTAGTGTTAAGACACTCCGTTCCCTTTAAGACACTCTCGTTCTCCACTTTCCGCCGAATTGGAATTGAAAATATTATTTTTTTTTACTCTACCGAGTGAAATTTAAGTCAACAACACATATTTGTGTCCATACTACTGCAGAGCCGAAATCGAACTCACAAATTCCGTATATACAATCCAACAACACCACCATATTAAGACAAAAAAAAACAAAGATTACATAAAATTTAGATTCTCTTAATCCAATTTTATTCAATTTACAATTTAAACAAACTTATTACCCAATAAGTTACCTACTAGTAGTACAGATCAGAGTTATGTAAAACAAATATCTTGCAGGGTTTCTACCCTATCCCTTCTGGGATAGAACTATATACATATTATGTTACACGCATGATTTCTCCTTTAATTTAAATTTACTTACTAAAATTCGTTCTATATGGAATTTAAATTATACTTACAATAAATATATTTAGGGGAAGCCAACATACAGTGAATACTATGACAACAGTCACCATCATTTTGACCATCTGAAAAGATAAAAAAATATATGGAAATATAATTTTGAAAAAAAAACAGCTTCTAGATTGAAGCTGATTTTTTTATATTCCACATATAACAGGGTAGGTAGAGTGTTAATACACTCCGTTTTCCACTTTCCGCCAAATGCTGGAGGCATTGGGTGTTGGGTGGTGGAACTCAATGGCGCTTTGCCTCGACACCAGAGCGAAGAAATAAAAATCTAAATTTAAGTAAATATTACATTTCCTCAAGTGGTGATCGAACCCTTTTTGTCAGTCTTTTGTTTGTATAGAATTAATTAACCATCATGCTACGATTGTGTCTGGTTTCTATAGTATTTAGGTTTTTACCTTTATTTATTCAATTATTGTGGAAATTAGAACATTACCTATAATAAATTGTTGTTTTTTGTCATTCCCTGAACATGATAATATACGAAGCAGGTGTTACTCAGAATCTTTTATTGCATAACCCTTTACACCCGAAGGTATTTTTTTTCGAAATCCTCTGTGTCATAGTTTTTATTGCTTTCTACATAGTCTAAATAGTTAGAAAAAAATAGTAAAAAAAAAATTTGGTTTATAGTTAATCCAGGAGTTAACCCTCACGATAGTGAGTTTCAGGTACAGCTTGATCAACTCAAGATCGTGAGAGTAATGTAAATTGAACGTTTAACTTGGTGTTTGGATAATTAATAAAACATTTTTTTATTCATTTAGGAGCTTAGTACTTTAATCAGTCATTTTGTTGTCAGTCTATATAAAAAAACTTACGATAGAAACCTAAAATCAACATTTGTACGACAAAGTTTATAAATTTTAACAAAAACTTTCAAAACTTAACTAGTTTGTAATTTGTTAACGACTATTAAAATTATTTTTTTTGTGATACGATTTAAAACAGGCTTTTCCACGTGCAATACATAGATTCGTATCACATTTTTCGCATCGTATCTTCGTGCGACTGCCACAAGATTCATGACGACACATTCTTGGAGCTTTTATTTCGTCAAACACTGGAAAGTGATCGTACCCATCATATCTTTTTGCATCAGAGGGTTTGTCTGCCGATCTGTAGTGTCTTCTAATAGGATTCTCATTTTCCATTGGTGGATTATATTCAGTATCACTTGACATTCGGCGTTCTCTGGATAGGGTACTCGATTATCCGTCAGCTATGTTCAAACGAAAATCCAACAAGGGTAAAATGTCTTTCCTGGTTAAATTATTTGCTTGACAATCATTGCGATACAGCCGCCAAGAGTTTACAATGGCCAAATCAAGAAAGTAGATGAGTACCTTCAACGTCCATTTTTTAGTTTTAATAAAGTTCTATAGTACTCCATCTGCTGATCGAGTACGTCCACTCCACCCATGTGCTGATTGTACCTCTCAACTACATTCGGAGCAGAAACGTCCACGTATCTCTCAGGATCTAGCTCAGGTTCTTGTTCAGGTTCCATGCCACAGAATAAGTCGTTGAGGTCACCCATGACATTTGGTGCAAAATCATCGTCGTCTTCATGAAAATTCTCAATTTCGGAAAGGTTGCCATTGCCCAAAATTTGCAATATTTGATCGTTATTTAAGTTCCGTCCTAAAAACAATAAAAACAATGGTATTTTTGACTAAATCCAGGCAAAACCGACAAATAACGGTTACGTTGTTTAAATTTTTTAATATGCATGTACAACCGAAGCCACACGATCGTAGCAGACAAACTTTACTATTAAATTGTATCGAAATCATAACGAAATCAATCAAATTAAAATAACTCACTTATTTGGTGTTTATTTAGCTTGTAATTTACTAAATAATATAATACATTACTGAACAAATAATATGCGAGACAAGTACTTACCCGTGACGCTGCGAGGGTCAAAAAACGCCGACATCTCCCATTGAGTCTCACAGGACACTGATCGCCCGCCCGCACCCCCCGATTTACATGTCGCATCGAGACATCCTCACGGACGATCGAGGCCGGTTGCGTTCGCAAAATAGTAAATGGTTTGGCGCCAGAATTTTTTTAAAGTGAAACTCACGCTCGTATAAGCGCGGGTGTAAAGGGTTAAGTTAAATACTGTAAAAGTTAAATTGAATTCTTTGTTTAAGGGTTTATTTACATCTAAGTATTACAATTTGTTTTCTGGATGGTACGTTAATGGAAGAAATACGAAGTTTGAAAATACTTTCACACATTTTAAACGATTTTTCTCATGTGATGAAGCATTTTTATATAAATAAATATGTAAATGGCCTTGACACCGTCTTGGTGCGGCGTCAGCGTGCGGCTGTAAAGGCAACAGTTGTAGGTTTGAAGCCCATGAGAGAAAATGAAATATTTCGTTTTCATCGCTCCAGTAACGAAGCGCGGCGTTGAGCCCTCGAGAATTCTTAACGGGAACGGGGTGTCTTAGCATTAAGATCCCAGGTTTACACTCCTGCCCTGATATGTACGGGATACAGCGTAAAAGAAGAACAATGTAAAGCACTACAAAATATGACTATCTCCTGAAACGAATCGAGGTACAATTTACCTTTCGTTTGGAATGCTGTATTCGCATATCTCTTGCTGTCTGGGCCTCTCCTGGAGGACGGCCGCCCCATACGACATGAGCTATCCGCGCGTACGTACACACCAACGCAGTAAGTGGTACTCCAAATTGAAGTACCATGAGTGCACATGAATATTGCTCGCTTTGACCTTCCCTCCCCCACTGTTCAAGACAAACATCTCTGAAATTTATATAAAAAACATGATGGACTTGATGGACTAGAGCTTCGCGACGTGAAAAAAAATATTCAAAGTTATTTCTTCCAATTATTAAATCAAAAATCAATTAATGGGTAAAACATTGTTTAAATAGCATATCATTTGGAAAAACCATAAGCTTAGAATTTATTTTTTTATATTTAATTTATCTACTTACGCTTTACAATATTCATGCCAATCGGTTGGTCTTTGTATTTTTGATACAATAAAAATTGGGGCAGCTGTAGACAATGCTCCTCCCCACACCGCTGCGACAACTATTTTAGCAGCAGTTGTTCCTAATCTAGGCCTTAGAGGCCTCATAATTGCCATATATCTGTCGATTGAAATTGCCAATAATGTGTACGCACTAACTAACACTGACACTGCTTGAGAATAGTTCACTATTTTACACATGACTAGGCCAAACGGCCAGTATCTCAGCACTAACATAGATACAAAAGAAAATGGCACACAAAACATGGTCATCAATATATCTCCGATAGCCAAGTTCATTATAAAATAATTGGTAACTGTCTTCATACGCGGTGAACTTTGCACCACGAAACACACGAGTCCGTTACCGATTAAAGCGATTATAAACACAGTACAATACATTAGGAACACACAGAACTGGAAAATTGGTGTTGCCAGAAAGCTGCCAGACGCTGTCGGGGAGCAAATTCCCTCGTCTATCCATTCTTTGCTTGTGTCGTTAAAATTTGTATAGTTATATTTGTCAACATTACTCCCATTAAAATAAACAGATAGAGAACTTTTATTAGAATAACAACTTTCGTAAAAATTCACCATTATGTTTCATATCTTTGGACATAAAATTTTCCATATCTCTCATCACTGCAATTAGGAATGCCAAAAAATATCATCATTACCTGAAACAATATTAAACTAATTACATTTAGAATATTCTTAAAATTGTTTTTCGAATATAAGACGTACAAAGGAAGAAGACGGTCAAAAAACCATACCAAAAAAATATATAAACACTGGTCAAGAGCGAATCGGACTCGCCCACCGAAGGTTCCGCACCAATTTCATGATTTCAATTTCAAGAACAAGTTTTAAAAGTAACACTTTTTTGTGTAAATTTAACTACAGTTTAAGTTTGTAATCGTTATTTCTTGTAATATAAATTTTTGATGATTGAGTGAGAGAGTGAGTTCAATTCTCACTCAGAGCCATGAAACATTTAATATTTTCATGTCCTTGTCCTTCTATAGTTAAGAGGTAAAACGCGGCGTTGTGTTCCGTTCCTCAAAACCTATAACTCCTTAAGAATTGCGCGGAAAGTAGGGAGCGGAGTGTCCTAACACCATATTCTCTCTGTGCGGGGTACAGTGTGAAACTAAAGATAATTTAAATATTTGAAACTAGCTTTCTTTAATGTAATATTTATTATATTACGTCAACCATTTAAAGCCACACAAAAATAATCAGAAAGTGATTATAGCTCAATTGTTTCAGTTGATTAATCAATAACAACCAATTTTGAGACGACCGAGACGGGTATTGAGAAAATTTTCGTTAATTAGATTTCTTGGAAATTAATTTGTATTTAAAATTGATTTAAAGATCCTTGAAGGGAAAATATTGTATTTATAGGTATATAATACTATACCTAAATACAGATATTAATTATCTATCGGTAGTTGTTCTATGTGCTATAGATTAGGATCAAATAAACGAAGCTTTAGCATTGTTTTCGTATTTCACAATAAATAATTATTTTTAAAATTGTTATCCTTTATAGTATGTAGTATGCAAGTCCTGTTTACTCTTACCTCTAAGGGTACTCTTCTAGGGGACCCTTGGATAATGAGATCTAACCTCGAACGTAACGGTCTACCGTATATTAACTAAGCAGGAGATTTTTTGGTGATAATGTATTCAGGATTCCTAGATATACAGATAAGAACTTTGCAAGATATTGCAATATCATTTTATTGAACATATTCTTTCTTACTACATCTTTTCAACATTCTTAGTATTTTATATTAAAATGTTTATATTTTTGTAGTTTTTGAACGATTAAGGTTTTTATGACCACATATCGTCACTATACTTTAACACAATCACTTCTACTTATTTCAAGCAGTGTTTTGTTCGAGGCACGTGGGGCCCCACGTGAATAGTACACCATCGTCCTTAATGCAGCTGCGTCAGTTATAAACTATTGCGAAACTCAAGCTTTGTTTTGCCAGGTTTGCCAATTTAATAAGCTCGGCTTGAAGAGTATAGTTTATTTCATACAAACAAATAAGTGACAAACAAACAGCAACAAAAAAAGACGTCTCACAAAACAATAAAAATACTTAATAGTGCTTATGAAATGTCTTTTTCGCTCAATTCTCGTAGCACAGTGGAAAAACTTATGACTTACTTATGTAGGTAATCGTAATAATTGTGGGTTGAATTCCATTACCCTGTTTCTACTGGGTAAGACGGGAAGTGAAAAATACAGTCTTTCCACACAAGTTCTCTCTCTCGCTATCACTAGTATGTAAACATAGTGAAGTAAAAGAAGAAACTTTATTTTAAAGTTACTTATACAATTAACAAAATTTCTTTTACAGGTATAAAAAAACCTTGTAACGAATTTTCATTATTAGATACTAAATAACTGACCTAACATCTACCCTAGACGTTTCTTAATTACTAAATCTATCTTTAATTGGCCTAACATACCCTGAGACCGATTTACTTTAATAGTTATAAACTAATAGTGTTTGAAGATCCCTCCAGGCTGAGTACATTTAGCTTACCCAATCTGTCGAAAAGCCAAACGATAATGGAATTATCCCCTAAATTATATAACTTTGATTGTTTTACATATTAGGTAAAATGGTTAAAATATATTTCAAATATAATTCTTACTATGGATGGAATATGGAAAGCTTGGATATAACAATATAAATACTTATTCAAGAAAAATATAAAAATTTAAACGAAGCGGGAATTGAACCCACGCCTCTTTGGAAACCTCCAAGCTGCGTCGAAATTCTTATACGCTTGTTACAATTTATTTATATTGTTAGCATCTCGGAGAGAGAGATTTTCACAAATTTCCTCTTTCAAAAGATAATTACTTTGAAATATCGTTTGGCAAGAGAGATTATTATTTTTTAAATATTTTTAACATTTTTAAAGTGTTCCTTACTTAGGAAAGAAAAATACTTATAAAGAAAACGTAAAACGTACAGACGCACAGACGGACAGAACAAAGTGATCTTATAGTTACGTATCTCAAGTACTTACCTAAAAACAGTACTAAATTTTGGATATGATACTTACGCCGAGGATGACTGAGAAGCGTACAATAAATATCCTTGTACTTGATTACCAAAATAGAAAATAGGGTATTATAAAAATAAGTCATGATTTACTATTTCTAATAGAATAAACAAGACCAGCTCTCTCATCAACCCAATAAACACTCTGAATACTCCGAACTTTGATTTGTTTATTTAAAAAACTATATTTAATAAGATAGTTGACTGAAATTGTATTTACATAATTTATGTACCGCCTGTTATATATTACATATATAGATAGATATATAAAAAAATATTAAAAACATAATAGATACGAGCATAATCAAAAAAACTGAAAACATGAAACTAAGCTGTAAGTAACGAGAAATAAGCTGCAAGTCCAACAAACTCGGTTCCATCTAAAAAGTATCTCGTGTTCTCTACACTCCGAATAGAATACAACGAAGTAAATCATTTATTTTATTTATTAATTTTATTAATATTAATCATTCATTTAATCAATTAGACTTTATTTATGCTTAGGGGAATCTAGATAATGATAGAAGCGATAGGTGTTGGAATTTTAGATGTCCGAATAAACACTTCTGCCAAAAGGAGCCGTCCATAAATCATGTGGGGGTCAAAAGAAGAGGTGGGGGCATTGGTTCAGTAAAAATTACTTGTATTTATTTAGCAAGATGCTTGGTAAGTCGTGATCCGAGGACAATGTAGGGACACGTAGTGTTTACTTTCTAGTACAATTGTGTTTCGCATTATAACACTATTCTTTTTTTATTAGTTTTATAAACATGCAACGTTTCTGTCTAGACATTTTTATAATCGTCGTTATTTTTCTGGAATTATATTAGATAATACTTTTTGTACTATATTTTATTAAATTTTTTTTTTTAAAATATTATATACAAAAAAAATACACGTGATTTTGAGTCAGCCCTCATTACAGGTAATCTTAAATCTCATCACATGTCACCAAGAGGGAGAGAGGGGATTAAAAAATGATAAAAAAAACATCACGTTATTAATGGACGGCCCCTTATCCGTTTCTGTAAACATGTAAAAAAAACTGCTCTGAAATGCACAGTTGTTTTTAGTTTTCAGTCGCCGCTCGATCATAATTTATAATTGTCTGTCTGTCCGTATACAGTTTTGAAATAAAATGGCTGTTATATACGGACCATATATCACAGACATTTTATTTCAAAATTATTAGTTGAGCTTCACGCTGTATCCCGCACACAGCACGGTAGGCAAAGGGTAGTTTGGACTTAGTAGTAGGTACTCGGTGAGCCGCTTTACGACTTATAGTTGCCAATCAAGCATGAAAAATAAAAAAAGTCTCTTAATTACAGAGCAAAGCTTCTTAGATGATAGATATTTGTATATTACTAAATGCATTGACCATTTTCGGAAACGGAGAGATGTGTACGAGCTTTCATTTTGAGTAAGTGTGTATAATTTGTGTAAAATCCTTATATCTTAGATGTATTCTTATGGTTTATTGAATTATTATAAAACCTAGTTAACTTATTATACCTGATATGTATGTCAGATATACATATCTTTTCTTAGTAGATGTTAATACAACCCTGCTATCTAACTAATCATAAAGATATAATCGTAAAGATACAGGCTAGTATTTCGCTTTAGTTTTTTTCATATATATCTTTTTTTCATAGTATTCAGAACACAAAGATATCTTTTTTCCTACAAAATATCACTTAAGTATATTATGCATGACAGTTTTTCGTATAAAAATAACATTTCCTTTATAAACTTGATCCCTTATTCTAAACAACAAAGGATCGGAAGTTGATTTGAAAGTCTAATTGTAAACATACATTTAGAACGCTTTGAATCATCAACCGTATACTCCTTTGTAATGTTAATTTAATGAAAAGATCTTGTAAATATATTTAAAATAATGAACAATGAGTTTTCTAAACTCCTTAGCAAATATCTTAACACTAGTTTCCCAGGTTCCCAGGTTTCCAAGTCTGTTTACCCTACTATATGCGGGAAGAAAAAAAACACTAATAAGTAGCGTATAAGTTTATGATTAAATAGTGATTGATTAAAAAATATAAATCAAGACATTTCGACAAACCTCTTAAAATATATAACCTACACCTTTACATATAATATGTATTAATAACCTACATTTAATGGCTTTACATATATGAGTATTAGACGTTATGATATTTATAAACTTCTTAAGTACTTGGTCTCATAACGAGAATATTTCTAAAGGGCGGAGAAGATAATTTTATTAAGTTTTGTCATTTTAATTAATTTTGTTCAAATTATTTTCTTTAGCAAAAACTTAATTAAAATATTCAATTTAATCTTTGATAGAAGTTTTATCAAAGACTAGCAGACGCGCGCAGCTTCGCTTGCGTATTTAAGGGTGAATTCTAATAACCCATGAAACATGTGTTCAATGAAATATTTTTAAGAGTCTAAATTTCAAATTTTATAATAATCGATGGCGATTTAAAGATTTTTCCATACAAACTTTCAACCCCTTATTTGCACCCTTAGGGGGTGAATTCTAGAAAACCATGAAACATATGTTGAATTAAATATTTTTAAGAATCTAAATATCAAATCTTTATAAAAATCGGTGGCGATTTAAGAATTATCCCATACAAACTTTCAACCCCTTATTTGCACCCTTAGGGGGTGAATTCTAGAAAACCATGAAACATTTGTTTAATTATATACGTTTAAGAGTCTAAATTTCAAATTTTATAAAAATTGGTGACGATTTTAAAAAAACCTATACAAACTTTCAACCCCTTATTTGCACCCTTAGGGGGAGAATTCTAGAAAACGATGAAACACGTGTTTTATTAAATACTTTTAAAAATCTAAATTTAAAATTTTATAAAAATCGGTGCCAGTTTAATTTTTTTTCCATACAAACTTTGAACCCCTATTTCACCCCTTTAGGGTTAAAATTTTTCAAAATCCCTTCTTAGTGGATGTCCAGATTACGAAAGTAAACTTTTATCCAAATTTCACGTTTCTACCATCAGCGGTTACGGCTGTGCGTGCGTCTTACCTCAGTCAGTGAGGACAAGTCCTTTTATATATATAGATTAAAGCATGTTCTAATATTGTCGAATTAAAATTTTATTCATATTATGATTATTTTCTTCTAACTAAACTCTCACGTTAGCTAGCTACCTCGCTATCTCACATAGGTAGGCAGAGGAAGGCTAAGGCGAAGCTAAAGCCGTCATGACCCAGGGGCACAAGCGTGCGAATGTAAATACCACGGTTGTGGGTTATTTCCAAATCTGGGGTATGATATATGTAATATTTACATTTCTCCGCCTTGATTACAAGGCACGCAGCGTTGAGATCCGATGTTCGAGAATTCGGTGAGAAATGGAGAATGATAGTGTCTTAACAACTTTTGAAAAAAAAAAAAATACGTTTATAAATGCGGGCCTGGTGTAGAGTTAATTCATTCTCCACTGCTTCTTGAAGCAAAACTCACCGCCGAGACAATAAATGTCGTCACTCAACACCCCATGTTATCAAAAAAGGGGGAGAGGGGGTGATTGGTATGCCACTGCGTCGCTAATACTAATATCGATAAAGCGTTATAAGCTTCTTATCATTTGATCTGAGATTTAATATCCGCGTGACTGATGTATTCTTTGTCTAGTGATATTTATCCCACCGTGCCAAACCACAATTATTTTGGATTAGACGGAGAAAAAGGAAACTAAGGCACGTTTAGGTGATTGGTTAAATTGAAACATTATATTGGATTTTTTTCACAAAATTCTTACTATCTCACAAGAACTTACTTTTTTAATTATAATTTATTATGTCCAGAATGTTAACATAAAATTTATAAAGTTAACTCTAGTTCCGGAGAAAATACAGGGCTTTCGTTCTTTGATATAAAGAATGAGAGCACAAAGAATTGTGCTTTCTATTTAATTTCTTTCGCTTTACGAGAAGCAATTACTTAAGTACAAGCCACTGTACCGCGGGCGGACGGCTTAAAGAGCTTTTTGAGTTGTAGCTCAAGCCCCAGTGAATTAAGGGCCCCAGGGCAGAGAAAGTCTCATTTTAAACTTACACTTAGTTTGAATGAAACGGGCAACACTGGCACATCTACCTTCCTTTTTTGTCTACATTGTTACAACATTATTGAAAACATTTTTTAATATATTGAAATTATTTATATAGGCCCCCAAATTAATAATAAGCTAAAATAATATATTTTAACTAAAGTAACTCATATCTGCAACGTCTGCAAAGTTTAAGCTGATCTTTAGTGTTTCTATGTATATAGTAGTAGGTGTGACGTCGGCATCACAAACGACACGCCACATAATGAACATGTAGAAGAATTAATATTTTATTTTGATGATATTTTTTTTTATTATAATAAAATGGTAAGAGGGCCGGTGTCTATACTTGGAAAATATTTAAAAAAAAATGTCATTGGGAACCTCTACTAACGTAATAGAACCCAAAACAATGTTTTTTTTTAATTTTTGTCTGTTCGTCTGTGCGTTTGTTTTAGTTAATCTCAGAATTGGCTTAACCGATTAAGATGCTAATTTAATTATTGGATTCTAGCAAGCTCCTGAAAACATATAGGATTTGTTTTATTACAATCGGTTCATAAATAAAAAAGTTATGTCAAATACCATACCTAGTGTGCCCGTGCGGCGTAGCCGCACGGGCACACTAGTTTTTAATAAACTTGATTTTTAATAGTGTTTTTTAAATCTCTACTTTTCTGGTCACACCCGCAAATGTAAAAAATCCATCTAAAGACTTGTGACATATTGTCATCTTGGTGCCAAATATTAATTTCAAAGGAGACACCTACACCAGACAGCTACACCATTATTTAATTTCAATGGAATTCAGTTCAGTAATTAATTTACGCAACGATTTTGCGCATTAAGCCGTTGGAAGGGCAAGTGTAAGTAACAAGAAATAAGATAACCCTTTTAAGGAAAAACATATTGTTTACAATTTATTGCCTTTTCATTAAATTTTAATTAAATTTTCTAAGAAAGAATTTCCTTAAGATATATTCATAAATGTTTTATATGTAAGATTCAAGATGCATGTAGTACCTATTCATTTGTTATTAATTTTAATACGTAGTTTTTTTAGAGTTTCGTGCCTCAAAAGTTAAAGATACAGTTATAAGATAACTTTCTTGTCTGTTTGTTAAAGCTACTTATGAGATCGTGTGGAAGTATCAAGCTGAACTTAATGTCATATATTTAAGTCTATTGTACCTTGAAGTACAGAAAAATTAAGCGTCTATGTCAACGCAAACAAAATATAAGAACATTTTTGCATCGATTTTGCTACATTTTGTATGGAACTTGCCGCGTAATCAAAGGGTAGGCACTTTCCGTACATCTACAGTTCTGAAATTTGGCATGAAGCAGCATTATAAATAAAGAAAAATATCCAAAACGTCCAAATTTATCGATATTTAACCGGTTTTTATTTGCTAAAAGTAATATCTAAATATATAACGAAAATGTATCATGAAACGATCACTATTCACTGCAGTAATTCTACCAAAAGTACATATTGTGTTAAATATATATTCTTTTTTAAAATATATGTTATAAGCTACAAATATAGGAACATTTATCTTAACAAATAATATTTATAGCGCATATCTACAAGGACGTGTACGGGGAATACCCTGTAGGATACAAATTTACAATACAAGGAAAATATCTTTATATTTTATCTTCTAAGTATTGATATTATATTTTATCTTCAAAATATGTCAGATGCTCAAATGAAATATCGCAATGGCGCTATTTGGTTTTTAATTAAAAAATATTTTGGGGCAAATTCCTAAATATATAAAACTTTACGGCTAAAACTTTCATCAATCACATCTGTGATTGTATAGAAAGTGGAAAACTAAGCTGTCAGCGGAATTTCAATTGGGTTATCATATTCGTAAGTAACATGAAATCAGGACAGATAATGAGAACTTAGTGTGAAAACCCTCCGTCCTCTATACCTGAATTCAACTGTGTTGGCATTATTGGACTTTCAATGAAGACACTGAATGAAATGTGATAATAATAAAATATATCACAGTTTATTTACTGTTCGAAATTTAATTTCACATCGTAAGTATACGATTTCTGTCAGTTCTGAGTTTTTCCTCATTTAGTTAATGGCTATGGAAGAATTCAATTGAATTGCACGTTTCGAGGTTTCGAGATTTCAAGTAAGGTTCTGCGGTTGAGGTTTCGCAACATGAGTGTTTCAATTAATTTTATCTCTTACTAGTGGATCCGTGCGTGGCTACGCCCGCTTGAAATAAAAATATTAATAAAGAAATTGAAAACTAAAGATTCAGTCAATTCAGTAACACAGTTGTATTAAATAACTGTTACGGCAATTAACAAATTTGTTGAACTAAATACTTTAAATTGACATAATAAACCCTATATGATTTCAGGAGATTGCTAAGTGCAGTTCATTTTACTACATTCCTATATTTCAAGATACTTCAGTTTCACGGAATTCTGGAGTTGAGGTGTGGAACTCAACACCGCGTTTTACCTGGTAATCAGAGCGAAAAAATTAAAATATTTAATAATCTATTTCCTCTAGTGGAAATCGACAACCTGTTACGCATATAAAATATATTATATACCTACTCTTAGTTAGAATTGTTGAAGAAGTAACATTACAAACTACCAAAGTAACAATTTTCATTTATGCTCATTTTCAACACTATATTTGCTCCACCCATTAAACACTGAATTATGCGAAGAGAGGAGAGAGAACCGAAATACTGGCAGCGTTGTGCGTTAGAGAGAGAGAGGAAGAGCCTTTTAAGATACGGAACCCTAAAAATGGTAAATATATCATAAATTATTCATTTCTTAATAAAAAGAGTTACAAGACATAGACAGAGCTTCAAAGAATAAGAGCCCAGTGGTGGCAAACGCAATATTCGCGATTGGTTCAAATTGTCAATTAAAGTTAAGTTAGTTAGCTGTTTTTTTATTGACTTTTACCATTTATTTGTAATTAAATAAAATTTACATTATTGTGACACAGAATTTTAATTATACAGAAATTTTAAGCCCTCATTTTTTCCCTTCTTTCAGAATTGGAATTTCTTTAAAACTTTCAAGAAATATTTTGTATAGAGAAATCTGAGGAAATTTTTAACTTATTTTTATACAAAATTTCCGTATTTCTCTTTTTAGCTCCCTGAGAGGATGAAATTCATAAAATTCGTTTTTAGCTGACATTCAATGATGTACCTTGTCATCATCTTCCCGTTAAATTTGTAAGTAAAAATTCTGACTAATATCACGCTAGTAGGGAATACAATCTTTACATAATGCATGCAAGTATGACGTAGACAGATTACATTCGTGGCATAATCTTACAGCGTTTGAATGTAAACGCGACGATTGTGGGTTCTATTCTCTCTCGGGGCAATCAATTATTTTAAAACAATAAAATATACAAATACTGATGAACTTGGAGCAGTGCCTGGGGCCCCTTTTCGTTATAACAACACTCTCCTTCACTACTCCAGCCCAATATAGCAAAATAATTCAAATTAATAATGTAACGTCTTTTATAAATTTCTTTAGAACATGGCTGCCTATCAAACAATAGTGTTGCTGCAGCACGTTTGCTGTAGCATATAACATACTATAAATTATTATCATCATTAAATATAGCAAGTGAACAATAGTTCTATATTTCTGTTCTTCTTCGATATCTCAATTGTGTAAATAATTATTTTAATAAATGATTACGAGAAAAACTAATAAAAAGTATAGAAAAATATTAATAAATAATATTAATTTAGGACGATGAAATAAACGAGATATATAATAAAAAACAACATGAAACCTATTTGGATAATATTTCGAAGGCCTTTTAGCGCAACCCTTCACCTAATATAACATTTGAATATTGTTGAGCCTCTTTAATGTCGTCTTTAACATAATGTACGAGTATGTGTCTCTGTGAAATGAACGAAGATAAGCTTGTACGATGTTAAGTAAAATATTAAAAATTGAAATTATTCAACGTATGTAGGTATATTTAAAAAAAGTAAAAAAAAACGAATTGTTAATATCATTTAATGTATTTATTATACTAGCATACAAATACTATTTTTCTAAATACTGACAATCGAGATTTATTTATTGTTGTTAAAAGGAACAATCCTTAAACGACAAAAATCTTCTTTAACATTCGACTAGTATTAAAAATAGTTGTATTTAATAATCAGAAATAAATATATATATGAAAATTGTTTAGACGACGCGCACCTTTCATATGTTTATTTTTAAATATAATAAACATTGGCGTGGCTTTAGATAGTGTTTATCATATGTCTATCGAATACAGTTTCATTCCGTAATATCAATGATTCATTGCTTGTAAACCTTACACTATTAAATCTTCTAATGTCTCATAAAACTAATATACGTAGCTAAAGTGTGCTATAGAGATTTCTCAATTATTATGAAAAATACTTAAACAAAAATATTTTTCAGCTTCACGCTGTATCCCGCACACAGCAGGGTAGGTAGAACCTAGTGTTGAGTCACTCCGTTATTTAAAAATATTTTTTATATTATATTATTTTATACGTACAGTGTGTGATATAATATTTTAAACAAATTCAAAGTGTTAGCGTTACTATCTTACATAATATATATGTTGTCCAGATTTTAAATAATATACACAAGGAAATATAAATGGTAAGATAGATAATTGGTGTGGTTTTTTTTCTGGCAAATCAATAGAAAATTGAAGTTTATGCAAACTGTTCACGGCGTCGCCGAAATTTGCATTTCAAACTCGTTGAGATAAAGGAAAAATCTCACAGAAATTGTGATTCGAATCTTGTACTTTTATAGTATTAGCTCCTAAGAACAATGGTGCGAGCAATTTCATCGACAGTATCCGTTAAATTAAAAACTGTAAGGATTGATATTTTTTAGCTTAATATTTTATACCACATACATTGGGATTTGCAGAGCGAATCTTAGCGAAGACACTAAGAACACTACTCTCCGCTCGAATTCAAGACACTGTGTATTAATGGAACTCAACGTTGTGTTTCACCTTGAAAAAGGAAATAAGTGATATTTCTTCGTTTCCTTCTCCGTTTTGCAGTCAGGTAGCTTTTCACTGCGCCAAGATGGTTTTTGTCTTTTAATTTAAATACTATAGATGAAAAAAAAAATAACGAAAAATTTATATATATAATCACAAAATAGTGTTTGTAGCTTTAATTCAATGTGACCTCGTCTGTCTTGTTACAAGACTTAGTTCCGCTGCTGTGCTATTTGAAAAGACAGACAGCTTGCGAAATTATTACCGCTCAGGTGTCTTACTTTAGTTATTTGGATAGTGTCTTGTCCAACGAAATATTACTTTTAAGAAATGGTAAAGGGAGACTAAATCACTGCACGGTATAGATAAAGAACTACAATAACAACAACCTATAATTCTGATATTGGTACGGAAGCTTCCGACTCGCACCTAATCAGTTTTTTTTATGAATAAATGACATATCAATGGCTTGTTTTGACACAAAATACCTCAAAATTATGGCAATTTGCACGTTATTCGACATGATTTTTTGTTATTGAAAGCCGTGTGTAAGCGTAACGCTATTCTTTCTATTCAACCGATATGTCAATCCAAAGATAATTTATTAAAGGTTTTGCTTGGATTGTTTACAATTAGATTATCGAAGATGAATGGTGATGAATGACGTTTGGCACATTTTTGCGTATGTCGTCGTGTATCTATGTCGAAGTGCACATGTAGAGCCTCGTGCGTGACACGTGACTATATTTTCCACTCTCCCCAAATTTAGATCTCGCTCCGTGCTTTGAATATTGAGTGGCGAAAATGAAAGTATTACATATTTTATTATCATCGAGTGGGAATCGAACCCACAATCTGTCACGTTTACAGTCACACGCTTATGCTCCTGTAAGCTGAAATTATTTCATTAAACATAATTTATATGTATGTATTTATAAATACATACACATAAATAGTATATATATGTATTGAAACAATAAAAGATTATTTAAAAAAACAAGATATTTATACACGAATAGGAAAAAATATTTTCAGAACTTACTGTTTCATTCAGAAGTGAAATTTAAACCATTCAAGTTTCAAATCCACTCAAAGACTGCCATCTAGTTTGTAGCTTTGTATTGACATATAATGTTTGTTAACATTATTATTATATACCGAAATTGAAAACAGCATGAGAAATGTTTTCCATTGAGAGCTTTCAAAACAACGCTAAGGCGGGCGGCCGCCGCGCGGTCAGGCACAGACTCTGAGCCATTCTCGCCCAAACTTTGCGCTGCGCCGGTTCAAATAACGAATCTACCACGTATTTACTCTTATGAGAATTATTTACATTATTAATGTATTATTAATATAATATTAGTCATTTTTTTACATTTTATTATTACGAATATATATTATTTCAATCTTTTCTCATTTCAATCATAACTAAACAAATGCCCTATGAACGGAAGTTAACCCTGTTCGGAGCTTACATTTCTAATCAATCCGGCTTTGCCATTTAAAATAGTCCTTAAGTAAGTATAAATAGGAATGAATATAAATTGAATTAAAAATTGTTTTGGAAACTTTTAGTATGGAAAAAATTCTATTTTTGCATATTTTTGCGTATTTCTATGTCGAAGTTGACATGTAGAGCCTCGTGACACATGTTTGTAATTTCCACTTTCCAAAAATTTAGATGTGCGCTTTGAATATTGAGTGGCGAATATATTAGTTACGTCCTTCAAGGCTCACTTCATTAAGGTATAAAAGTTATGAGTTTAAAATGCACCCGGGCAAGTATTAATAACTGTTTCTTTTCATTTTTTGTTTTTATATGAAAGTTTTCTTTTCTGAATCTGGTTACATCAAACAGAGCGGGATTTCGTCCCACAAAAGGCACATTGACCCTGAATAAATGGCTTAAGAGGAGAACGAAGTGATAAGGTTCTCTTTAAGGTGATATATGTTTGCAGTATGTAGATACGGTGTATATACATAGCAATTATAAAAGTTGTTTTTAGAAAAAGTTAAATTCTTTGATCAAATGTTTACTAGGTCACACATCATCATCAAAGGATTACGAATAGATAACAGACGGACCGACGACATTGATTATGTTTAGTGAGCTCTCATTAACTAGAAAATTTACAGCTGGCAACACCGTTAAAAAAAAACCAGCTTCACGCTGTATCCCGTAAACAGCAGGGTAGGCAGAGGGAACCGAGTGTAAGGAACACCGTTCTCCGCGATTTTTTTGAGGCATTGCGTAGCGGAACTCAACGCCGGGTTTTTGCCCCGGTACCAGAGCGAAAAAGTGAACATATTAAAAAATAATAATTAATTTTCTCGAGTGGGGATCGAACCCAAACTGTTACATTACAGTAACACCATAGTGCCCCGGGAGCCTGGACCACAACGGACTCTTACTGTTAATTTTATCAATGAATTATCATATTCCTATAAATAACCTGTTCTTCAAATGAGTACAAATGATATACGTACAATTCAGCATTTCAAGTATTGGCCCTTAGATAAAACAGATACGAGTAACACTTAAAATTATAAAATTATCGCAATTTTAAGATGTAGTTATAATAATATCGTCTAGACGAAGCCTTATAACTTCTAAGTACCTATTCTCGTATTAGAATTTATAGAGTTGTCTTTCTAATACTTAATAGATATTTTAATCATTATCATGAGGCCAGTCGTGGGTTCGATTTCCACTGAAGTGAATGAAATATTCAATATTTTTGTTTCCTAACTCTGGTGCCGAGGCAAATCGCGGCGTTAAGTTCCACTACTCAACAGGCAATACCTTCAGAATTTGGCGGTAAGTGGGAAACCGTCCACCATAAACTCTTATCTTTATAAGTACCTTTATCCCTAACATTTTTTTAACTGCACGCTGTATCCCATCCATAGCAGGGTAGCCAGAGGGAACCTGAGAAACTAATGGAAAAGACATTCCGTTTTCTTCTCCCTACTGTCCACCGAATAATGGAAGCATTGCCAGTTGTGTAGCGGAATATTCCCTCTGTCTTCTATCCAGCTACGAGCGAGATACAACGTAAAGCTAAAACAAAGACACTAGAGAAATGAGAAATTAAAAAAAAAATATTATTTATTTATTATTTATAAGTTAAAAATAACAGAAATCGTTTAAATTTAAAAATATAATAACTAGCTCATTTACTTTAACTTTACGTTCTACGGCAATCAACGACAGCGGGACAAAGTCATTTAAAAAGTAATTATTAATTTTGGCACACCATAAACCCCGCGTCATTCCCGCGGAACTCATTAAAATATTTCCTACACTTTTATATAATGTATACATTTCTAAATTAAAATTAAAAAAAGTTAAATTAACGGTTAAGACACTCCGTTCCCCACTTTGAAGAAATGGAAATATAAACGCAAATAAATATTTCACTTCCTCGAGTGGGGATCGAACTCACAACCGTCGCACTCACACCTTTGTGCGCTGCGCCAAGACAACCTCTTCTTTATTTCTATTACAAAATAAATATTTTATTATATTTCAATATTTCATATTTGTCCTACAAAGTAAACTGTTGATGTTCAAACATAATTTTATTAATAACAACAATCATTTGATATGTTTAAAAAAACATCCATTAGAAATTATTACATTTTACATAAATACTATAATTGTAGATAGAGAGAGAATAAATAAAATTCAAATGGTCATATTTTTGAAAAAAGGAGGCCAAGGAGGCCAATGAGGCCATTGCGGTGCAGGGGCACAATCGAGTGACTGTAACATATGGTTGTGAGTTCGATTCCCACTCGGGGGAATTAATTATTATTTATTAATATTTTCGCTTCTTCGCTCGGGTACCGACGAATTAAATAATATATTTTTTAAGTTATATATTATACCATTGTTTGAAGTAGATTGATTTCCATAACTCATAATATGTACTCGTAAAGGAATCTAACCCGCAAGCGATTATAAGCTATCACAGTAACAAGAGGTCGCATTTCGTATCAGTTGTCGCAATAAATCGCAATTGAACCACCTACGTAGATATCTAAGAAATAACGAAGCAGATGTCTTTCAAAGTAAAAAGCCGAAGAAATATGTTAAGAATATTTTATTAAAATATAATAATTCTGTTGGGAATACTTGGTTTGATATGTATTTTATAATATTCAGACGTCATACTTTTAGAAGGTCGATATTGAGGATATTCGTGGCAAAGAGGCATAAGTAGTGACTGTAAACTCGACAGGTTGAGGGTTCGATTCTCGCTCGAGGTAATGAAATATTTTATATTTTTAACATTTCTTTATGGGAACGAATTGTCTAGACAATAGGTTCCCAATTTCCCAGAACTAAGAAACACCATTTATCTTATATGATTTATAGATTTAAAAATATCAAATTTGTTGGTAAATGGACTGTGGACATAAACAATAAAGAATACCTGGAGACAGACAGTAGGTTAGCTATTAATATTTTTATTTATTATTGTCGTATTGTATAGTCTACGTCGTGATGTACTAACAAACTAGTACATCACGACGTAGACTATACAATGCATAACAATTTTCTTTATAGTAGAAACTTACATTATCTATTAGAAGCCTTTTTTATTTTTTATAGATATGTACCACAAAACGCTAACAGAAAACCAATAATGAGATTCATTTCTACGCACACGACGACATGAATATTTATATCTCATAGCTTGATTTCTTCCAGCGTATAGTATGAATTTTAGATATTTTTCAAATATACCCACCTAATTCACACAGTATATTTAATAGTACAATAGAGGTTTTCGATTTGTTCCTAGATAGTGGAAATTTGGAAATACTAACCAGTTGTACAAGTGACGGTCTGGTACAGTAATTGCTTATATTATAGTAAGTATGTATACTTATTTTTACGTCTTATAAATCGATTAATCGAAGCGGAGTGTGCAAGCGAAACAAACGATAGAGAGGCACGATCGGCGTATGCGTTCTGCTTTTGACGCATCTAGCTAAGCCTAATTAATCTGCATAATATAAGTAAAAAATGTATTTTGAATTATCAAATGCAAATAATTGTCAATATCAAAATCAGCTTCACGCTGAATCCCGCACACAGTAAATTAGGCAGAAAGAACCTAGTAAGAGAATTCATTCCCCACTCTCTGCCAATTTTTTCGAAGCATTCCGTGTTAATTGGCGGAACTCAACGCCGAGCTTTTCGTCTTAGTACGAGAGCTAAGAAATTAAAATATTAATAAATAATAATTCATTCCCCCGAGTGAGTCACTCATAAACTAATATAAATCAACGAGGTTAATCTTCATGCTCTCAATATAAAGTTCTGCTGACTACATTCTGGCTCCATTGTTGGGCTTTAGGCACTATTCAGTATTCACGTCTAAATTGCATTTCGGGAACTTAGTAAAGTACTAGTATACGTATACGCTGCGATTATATTGTATAATATATAGATAATAGATTTGCTTTAAAAAAAAATTCAGCTTCGCGTATATCCCGCTGTAGCAAGGTAGACAGAGGAGGCCTAGTGTTTAGACACTACGTTTACCACTTTCCGTCGAATTCTGAAGACATTGCGTGTGGAGTGGTGGAACTCAACGCCGCGCTTTGCCTCGACCCAATAGCGAAGAAATGTAAATATTAAATATTTAATTTCCTCGTGTGGGAATTGAACCCACAACCTGAAGTGAACCAGTCGCTGGTGCCTCTGCGCCACGACTGGCCTCTTGACTTAATTGATATAAAAAAAATATCGAATTATATTGAAAAAAATTGATGATTTGTCTAAGTATGTTAGATATAATTATTATCTTGTATATAAATATAAATTACATGTCCAACCACGATAATAGAAAATACCTAATATACAAAAAGGGGATTTTTGTGACTCACAAGCACAATGTGTAAATGGTTCTTCCCCGAGCGTATGTTATCGTCATTAGTAGCCTTGAACCTGTGCTGCTATACTTTGTTACGCAAAGTTTCCCTAGAATATGGTGAAAAATGTAATTACTTTATATCTTGTCAATATTTTATATTATGACTTATATTTTATCTGTGCAAATTTATTTCCATTTCAATTTATCTTTATGTTAGTAGTTCAGAACAGCAATAAAAGATACTTCAATTTTTCACTTTCGATACCTAATGACCGTTGATTTGTAGCTTTTCGTGTAGTATTTACATTTAATATAACATTTAATCAATATTTTAATAAACTATGTTGAATATTTATTTGCATAATATGTATATGGAAATATATAATAACATATCTATACATAAATATATAAGTATGTTCATATGTATGTCTTTTATATGATATGCTTAAATGTAGATATCAGTATACCTATTGTTATTTCATTATTTCTTCCCTCTCCCCAAAAGTAACAAGGAAATTATTGCTCTCTTTTGATATTAAGACCAATGTTATATGTTACATAAATTTTACATTATTTTTTTATATTTTTATGCCCTAGGAATATACTAATACAAAATGTTACTATGTAAATATGTAAAAAATAGCAATATTCTTATTACCCCATAGTTTTATAGAACCGTGCAATTAAATAAATAAATAAATAATTATTTTATTGACAAGTTTCTTGAATTTAGGGAAAAAAGATATCACAGATAGCAACACTGTAAAATATAACGTCAAAACAAATTCACTGAAGTGCCTGTTGTTGTCAAGTAATCGTTTAACGTTTTACTAGTGATAAATAATGAAAATTAGTCGAGTGCAACATGCCTAATGTAATATTCTAATTTGTAATTCTACCAATTACAAGTACATACTTAAAAATAATTAACATATTAAAAATCATAATAAATAGACTGTGGTGTAAAGTGATATTGCAATTTGTGTGCACTTATCCGATTTGACTTATTTCCGGCAAAATGTCTACGAGTGAAGCAGAAACTAGTGATTCCAATATGGAGTCTCCATCATCGTATAATTCTGAATCTCCATATAGTTCACCTTCTCAGCAAGTGCCTCAGCTTACTGCTAATATATCACAACTGTCATGGGCGGGAAATTCTTTTGGAAAATATGGTAAGATTCATAAATATTATGCAAGAATATCTAAAGCACATATTCATCTTATAAGTGAAGCTGCTTTGTTGCAGCTATGCATTTCAGGATATATTGAAATTTATAAGCTTATGTTCTATACTAATATTTTAAAATTGATTTTTTTCCTTAATAAAATCTTTTTGTGATGGATAGTCCTTTTATTGAGAAAAGTTTTCTGCTATATAACATCATGTAAATCATTTCAACATTACCAGCTCTATCTTCAGTGGTATACCCTATGCTTGGGGCCTATTGATAAAGGTATATAAGGGATAAGGGATATAAAAAAAGATTATTTTATAGGCATATTAAGTAAAAACAATATCTATCTAGATTTATGGAAGTACATAGCACTAAATAATATTGTTGAAGAATGTGTGTAGACCTTATTATTTAATATAATTAGGATTTAAATTTGATAAAATATTATATTGATATAATGATAAGGATATTGATAAAATGATTTTTATAATTCTGTTTTGAAATATACACATGTACAATACACAATTTTATAACATTTGAAGTGAAAACTAATACAATAACCAATAAACAAATTAAAGAACAGAAGTACTGCGGACATCTTAAATTAATAATAATAATACCTAAGACTTTATTGCACATGAAAAATATATAAAAATATATATAAAATTTGAGGTTTTGTCATCAATCAGATAGTATGTGCCATTTTACTTACTATCTATCAACCTATTGATAAGACTACTGTTGTGATTCCTTTGTTACTTTTGTTGTTATTTTGTTTCTTGTTTTGTTAAGTGTAAAGTTGTTTTCTGATTATCTCGTTTCTCATATAAAATTTTTCATATTTTAAACAGACAGAGAGTAACCCTGGGCCAAATTATATAGAAATTAAAAAGTTCCATTAAAGTTTTTGAAACAGTATTTCTTAGTTTACGTTTTATCTCATCCCAAAATGACATATGAAATAGACTATAGTTAACTTGGGCAATAGAGTAGGTAAGCATTTAAAGTGACTTGGATCACAAATCATAGGCACCGCTGTGGGCTCCCAACCCTGCAAAGATATACCTTCACACACCCGCTTAATGAAAACTTATAATGGTTGATTATTAAACATTGTGAATTACATTTGTCACTGACATTCTCCTTTACATATTTAGATTAAAACTAAAAGTTTTAAATATTTTTAAGCTTCAAGCTTTTTATTGAATATTTAAAACTTTTAGTTTAAATCATAATATATTAGTTATTATCCATATTAGGCCCTCATAGTGAGTGGTACTAGTGTGTGACTGTAAAGATAACAGTTGCGGGTTCTGTTCCCACTCAAGAATTTGTGATATGGCCTATATATACCTATATATATTTATATTCAAGAAATATAATTAGTTTCTCCAGAGTGGTGTTACCAAGAATTACTATGGGCTAAGAGTTCTGCACTTATTATCTGTAATGATACCTATACTTGTAATCTATTCTGCTTATAAATTCTTAACTTGATTCCTTATTCTTAGTAATGATCAAAATTGTTTATGTTTATCTGGCATTGGTTATGGGCTTGATCATACTTGAGAAAAAGAATGATGTTTATTTCCCACTTTGCCATATCAAAATGATACATTAAGTTCTACCAATTGAAAGCAAAGAAAAATAAAGATTTTTTTAGCAGCAGGAACTTTATCTTAAGACATTCCAATCCCAGTCTGTGCCCCTGGCCACCACCACGACTGGCCTTGATATATGTATTTTCATTATATTCATTTTTTTCCAGCTCTAGTAAAACAAGTGTAGAGATGTGTTTTGTACACACAGAATACAGTTAAAATTGGGTGGAAAGTGGAGAATGTAATGTTTTACTATGGACCCCCCACTATCCTGCTATATAGTCTTGTTATCAAAACAAGGAATTAAAAATAATTCATTCCCTTGAATATCATTTGAACCAATAACTGTCACATTTACAGTCAAATGCTGTGCTGCTATGACATCATTTGTTATATTATCATGAATGAATGAAATGTTGTTGTCCAGCAAATTGTGGAAGTTATTTAGTATATTTTTTAAAATTATTCACTTTTTATTTTTAGGTAAACAACCAGAGCTGGTTATAGTGGAGCAACCACAAAATCATTTTAGATTTAGATATAAAAGTGAAATGATTGGCACACATGGTTGTCTTCTTGGCAAATCTACTTCTAATAGTAAAACAAAAACTCATCCAACTGTTGAGGTAAGCTATATACCCTATATAACTTATTGCCTGGATGCCCCAGATATTCTATACATTGCCAAGATATTGTATAGAAATTATATAGATTTCTGGTAACATTTTATATTCTATGTAACTGATGATACTATATTATGTTAGGTATAACTATTATCTATCTATCTATATATATAAAATCAAAAGGTCACTCACTCATCACGAAATCTCAGAAACTACAAGAGCTGGGAATCTCAAATTTTACAGAGTTATTTATAGGATGTAGGTGCTCGCTAAGACAGGAATTTGCAATATTCGACTTCTAAGGGGTTGTTTTTGGGGTTGAAAGGTTGTATGAAACTTCGTTACTACAAATGCTAGGAGTCTCAAATTTTGCATGGACGTAATTTATAGGTACTCATGGAGACAGAAATTAATAATAACGTAGTTCATGCAGGCGAAGCCGCGGGCGAGCCGCTAGTTTATAATATATATGTTATTTCTAGTGCAATCGTCTGTATAATAAGTGCACTTGTATGAGTTATCAACAACTTAACCTTGAATTAAAACAATTCTACTTAAAAAGCTTATGTTAGCACAGTGTATTGAATTCTGTTTAGACTGCATTTCTAAAATCGTACTTTGTTATTGTTTTATTTTAAGTTGAAACAGTAAACCTTAAATGTTGATTGAGTCTTTCATTTACATATTTTAGTGTAGATCTTTTCTAAAATTAATGTTTGTTAAATCATTAATGTTATATATCGTTAAAAGTAATATTATTCTTAAAAAATACTGATTAACTAGAAAAACTTACCGTAATAGCAGAATTACGATGAAAATTGATTATATTATACATATTCGGTCTTATGTGTTTCCATCAATACAGTATCTCGAAAATTATTAGTGTACTGAAGGTATGTCCATCATGCTGTCTCCGCTTACTACAAGGTAGAGTATCCGAGACAATAAAAGAAACACGGCTTAAATTTGTAAAATAAAATAAAATAAATCAGCATCACGCTGTATCCCGCACATAGCAGGGTAGGCAGGGGGAACCTTGTGTTAAGACACTTCGTTCCCCTCTTCTTGCCGTATTCTGGAGGCTTTGCGTGTTGAGTGGCAGAACTCAACGCCGCGCTTTGCCTCGGCACCAGAACGAAGAAATGGAAATATAAACGTAAACAAATATTTCACTTCCTCGAGTCACACCCTAGTGCCGCTGCGGCACGACGGCTACCTTAAATTTGTAATTAACCTAATGATAGTTAAATTATTATAATTAAAATCTTTAAGTACTAATTTTATATACTAATATTTTCGATTTTAGTTGAAGAACTATGATGGAAAAGCCCTTTTAAGATGTACGTTAGCAGGACACAATAGTTCAGTTGAACATCCACACAAATTACTCGAAGAGGAACAGGTTCGTGATGTCAGCGGTGTGGTGCCACACCATGGATCGTACAGAATTGCGTATGTATTATGTGTACTTAATAAGAATTAAATAAAAGTAAAAGTAGGTTCCCAGTGATGATGATGACGACCATGATGCGAGATAGACAATGGTCTATTAATGAAAACAGTATCAAAATCTGTTTCAAAAGCAAAATCCGCTTAAAGAATGAGAGGGAAGGAAGGCTCGTATTTATAGGGATACAATTATAGTCCAGCCGGCAGAGCCACGAGCTGAGCACTGGTTGAATATATCTGTATTATGGAACATATAATTATAGAATCTTGGAATACCTACTGTGATTTTTTAACAAAATCTGATTTTATATATTTTTTACATCGATTTAATTATTCTCATAACCATGTTTATTTCTATATATTTTTTTGCGTTTCAACAGATTTAGTGGTATAGGAATAATACACACTGCTAAAAAGGATGTCCCAGAATTACTTTTTAAAAAATATACACAAGGACTGCATGGTACAGCAATTGATGAAAATAAGGTAAAATCTCATCAATCTTTGATATTTACATTGTTTATTATTGTTTTTGGTCCCACTTTCTCTGTAGTTAAAGTAAAAAAAACTCTAATATATCTTGCACTTAACATAAACATTTTTTGTTTCTAATCTTGAAGTGTCAAATAACTTCATTTCTTTATGGTTTGTAAACAGTTTAAAAAAGGAATAGAATTTCTAGAGCCATTTTTTGCCCGCACCACGTCCTCAATAGAAAATGTCCTTATGTAAAATAATGGTCTATTGTTCTCTATAAGTAAGAGTGGTCGCTTATTTATTTAGTATAGAAATGTCAACTTTTAAAACAGTTCAATTTTATGCAATTCCAAATTGCATGTTTTGTAATTTTTATCAGGTCCTAATTTATATAAACACGCAAATGTTAAACATATTTATATGGAAAATATAAAAAATCACCAATAATTTGATAATTTAAAGTAAAAGGAAAATAATGTAGAATAAGTGACGTAGACGATGTAGATAAATACCGTCATGGTGCTGTGCAGTGAGCCGTGTTTGACTGAACGTGACGGTGTGACTGAACGTGTGGGTTCGATTCCAACTCGGTAGATTTTTTATTTTTTATTTTATCTAGTAAGAAAACAAAGCGAAGCGTTTAGTGCTTACAACACGCTTAGTCAAGTCTCGATAATTAGGTGGAGATTGGGGAACGGAGTCTAGCGCCCAATATTAATAATGTATCTCCTATCTCCAGTTAACGTCTATCTCGTACTGTCCGACATGTCTGTCCAATCACTAACCTGCATGCCTACCTCCATCTTTGTCTATTTCAATCTATGGTAGCAATTTTTGGATTAGGATTGGTTATTAACATTGGGCGTAAGTCGAACGCTAGGTTCCCTCTGGTTATCTTGCTACATGCAGGATACAGCACGATATTAAATCAAAGTAACTAAAAACATTTCTTCAGTTTCGTTTGTTCGTGAATAATAATATTTATGTGAGTGGTTGCCAATTGAGCCTGATAATCCTGTTCACTTCAGTCGTAAACGCACTCTCGTGGCGATAGTGCGTCGCTTATAATATAGATACTAGAAAATTTAATTTAATATGTTCTTCTGTAACGAATGTGGTTCATTGTTTTTTTTTATTTAAGCTAAGAGTTAAGGCGGAGACAGATGCTAAGAATATGAATTTAAATATCGTCCGGCTCAAATTTAGCGCTCACAACGTAACAACCGATGAAGAGATTTGCCCACCAGTGTTCTCTGAGCCTATACACAATATGAGTAAGTATTAAGATTATTTAATTACGTATTTTTTTAAGAATATATAAAGCCGTTTTTGTTTTTGAAATTGACTTCACGAATAGTTCTGTCTAAGGCCGGATAGAAACAGTGACGCGAACATCTATGAATCAGTACATCTACATATACATTTATATGTACTTACATACGTAGGTATATGACTGTGATTTATAGTAGAATAATATTCTTGTTAAAATTTTTCTAAACTTGTTGGTTTATTAATAAAGTGTATAAATTTTCTTGCTAAATATATATTTTTTTATTTTTTACCTATGTTTTTTATGGAGGCTTTGGCAGGCATTCAAAGATTTATATTTATATGCATCGAGATACATTGTAAATGATATTAAGAAACATGGACAGTTCCGGTGTTTATAGACAGAGAGAGAGTTGTATGCTCTCTCACTGTACATTTAACATTTTGTTTAATTGTTTCTTTTTATTTTATCGTTTTCATTTATTTGTAGAAAGTGCTTCAACAAATGATTTGAGGATATGTCGTATAAGTCGGTGTACCGGCAAACCAAAAGGTGGTGATGATGTTTTTATATTCGTGGAGAAAGTAAACAGAAGTAAGTGCCATGTTTTTGTTTATGTTAAGACACTCTATTGCAATGCACTGCCCAATATATTACATGTTGAGTAGCGGAACTCATAGCTTTTTTCTTATTACCAGAGAGAGGACATGAAATTAATTCATTCCTTCTAATGGGAACTGAACCCGCACTCTGTGCGTTTACAGTCAGACAGTCTGTGTAGCAGCGCCACAACGACTCTTAATGTCTTTAAAATTTGATTTTGTATCGTAATAAAAATGTAATACTTATGTTTATTAATTTGTAATACTTTTATTATTTAATTTAATAGTACGTAATATTATATAAAAAGAATTGAATCCACTCTCGTGGATTATTTCTGATTCAGCGAGGTAAATATAAATAGCATTATGGTAAAGTATGTCCTCCACTTTTGTAGGTTGAGGAACGTAACTCCCATTATTTATATTAATAGGATAAATGTTTATATGTATTTCAATAATAATTAAAATACATATATAAAAGCCTTCCCCCGATTTGGAGATTGAACTCACAACGATACGCGTGAACAATAACTCTTTTCTTATTTCCTTTATAATGGCGTCAACATAATTTTATGATATACTATGTAAATAAATGTCTTAAAAAAATTAACTACATAGTAAATTAGAACCAATCAATGATGACGTAAAATTTCTTAGAAAAATACTAGCTGTACAAAGGACACGTACTTAACAACATTTAAATATTTAAAGATAAACCTATTGCTTTTATGAGGCAGTCTGTGATACTTGAATGTGAATTAAGTATCATTAAAGTATTTCCTTATTTTTAATCGATATGAGATCATTTTTAATTAACCGCTGTACCCCTCACACAGCTGTGTAGACAGAGGGAACCTAACCTGTTAAGACTCCGTTCCCTATTTTTTGCCGCATTCTGGATGCGTGCGTGTTATTGCGTGTTGAGACCTGGAACTCAACGCCGCGCTTCGCCTCGACACCAGAGCGAAAAAATGGAAACATAAATTTAAATAAATATTCCTTTTGCTCGAATGGGGATCGAACACACGACCGTGGCAAAGTTCATTGTTATTGTTTACTTTGATATTTTTGTATTTTTAATTGTTCATCAATATTAGATTACAATTATATCATATATAAATTTTGCTAACTCATATATAGATATAACATAAGAAATTGCTACGCTTTTATAGTTTTTAAACTATGGTTTCATTAAATACTAAGAGATAACTTTACTCCTAACGCTAGTGACCCTTATCAGTGTATACCTACTTGATACAATGTATGAGTTCCACTCCCACACAATGTTTACTTATACTTTAATCTACAACGGACGGTAAATAGCTTAATATATATATTTTTTTGCTTCACGCGACGATGCATAGCACGACAGGCAGGGGGACCTGGGAACCTAGTGTTAAGATACTCCGTTCTCATTACAAACAACGGCTAATAGATGTCTTGCAAAATAGTACATAAATTGTTTTTTTTTAGAAAACATCCAAATAAATTTCTTTGAACTCGATAATGGCGTAAGAGTTTGGTCGGATACTGGAAAATTCTTACAAAACGACGTGCATCATCAATACGGCATCGTTTTCAGGTAACAATTTTATGTATCTTACTTTAGTAAGTAGATAAACATAATGTTTCCAAAAAAAACCAAACCTATAATTATGATACAATTAAACAAAAATAAGTTACTTAAAAAAAAAAAAAAAATTATAGATATTCTTTAATTTTATGAAAAAGTACCATTTTTTTCGACGGTCTGGATTTTAATACAATTTTTTAGTCTTAAACTCAAACCGCAAAATAAAAGTGTAAAAAAAACATAAGTTATATTGAAACAACGTAGTTCATTCGTAATGTAAAGAAATAAATATATAAAAAGAACCTTTCAACTACACAAAACATAAACAATACGTCCTTTATTAATAGAGTTTGTAAGACACAGGCTTTTCAGTCTGTCAAATATCAAATTTATTTTGTTTTCTACATTCAATACGCTTTCCTCTAATTATGGTTTATTTGTTGTATGTTTTGTTTGTAACAGTGTCAAAATACAAGTTACAGTCCCCATAATTTACAAACTACTGTTTGAGTAGGCCTGGATGCGCCAGATTCGAAACTGCGCCTCTTGGAAGAGGCGTTCGAAGCGTTCAAGCGCCCTGACCACTAAGCCATATTTTCCTATCAAGCTACGTCGAAGTTCTGATACGAAGCTTATATATATTGTTATCATCTCTTATTGGTAATAATGAGCATTTGGAAACAGACTATGCCTTTTGCCATATAGCTCACTGAGTCATAAAAGAACGCTTGGACGGTTTCCAACAGGCTGGGGTTTGAGTCCTGCTAAGTTATTTTTTTATCATACATGTTTTAAAATGATTTTATTATATTATATTTACTAGGACGCCACCATACAGAGATGTAGACATAGTCCAGGATGTTAAAGTGTACATAGAGTTAGTGCGCCCCAGCGACGGCAGGACCAGTGAGCCCAGAGAGTTTACTTATAAACACGGCTGTGGCCCTAATAAAAAACGTAAAGCCAATTCGTCGTATTCGTCCTTAGACAGTATCGGTAAGTAATTCTTAACATATTTAAGTATTTATTATTGGTGTCCAAAAATTTTTACATATATTTTTTTTTTTCAGAAAGTTCCGGTTCCTATAAACAGCAGTTTAATGAATTACCGATCACTCTTCAGTACATTAATGTAAGGCAAATGAAATAAATCAACTTCACGCTGTATCCCGCACACAGCAGGCAGAGGGAACTTAGTGTTAAGACACTCCGTTCGCCAGTTTTTACCGAATTCTGGAGGCAGAGCGAAGAAATGAAAATATAAACGTAAATAAATATTTCACTTCCTCGAGTGGGGATCGAACCCACAACCGTCGCGTTACAGTTACAACCTAGTGACGCTGCGCCACGATGGCCTCAAATGTAAGGCAACATCTAATTAAATATATATTTTTTTATTTTTGTGTAAATAATGAATCATGTTATATTTTTATTTACACAGCAAAATGGTGACTATAAAATGGACACCGATGACAATATGAAGGATATTACAACATATACTATACCCGTAAGTAATAATGTAAAGAATATACTAACGATACAATTGCGGCTTCGACCGCTCTAACTATTTTATTTATTAATGCTATTTTATAACCAAAATATACAAAGACCAACATATATTGTAGTTGTTATTCTGATGTATAAGCTATATGACTGTAAAAATGCATCTAGACCCGTTAAGTAGTTATTGCGTGAAAGTAGAACAAACAGCCAGCAAAACTTACAAAATTAGTAGGATTTGTTTAGTAGGAATTTTAATTATTTTATGTATCGCTTTTTCGTCTTATATTTTAAACACGTTATTCTAGTACATTAATAAAATATGTACTTATCGTCTTCCGCTTCTTCTACCGTTTGTCTGTTCTTTCACGCACATGCACCCACTTCTAGATTGATTTGAATGAAGCTCTTGTCGTATGTATCGGCCTGTCTTTTATTTAATATACCTACTATCTATTTTAAAGCCGCCTTAACTCTGGGTCGACTAACTATAAACACTATGGTTGTGCCTTCGATCGGTTTCCTTGCTCAGGTTAATCAAAATGCAGCTCTGAGTTCCACTCGCTATGATTTTCATTCCGATTAAAATGAAGAACGATATGTCTTGGCGCTAGCGTGTCTGTCAATCCAGCATTGCAAGATAAATCGTAAAGCTGATAAACAATCCATATTAATTATGGCTATTTATACTATATTTCGTGGTGCAGAAGTACAAGCGTTCAACGCTACAAGGTTGTGGGTTCGACTCCAACTCGTAAGAATGAAATATTTAATATCTCCATATCCTGGCTCTCGTAACGAAACAAAGCAAAGCGTTCAGTTCTGCCAATAAACACAATGCCTTAAAAGAGGAGAACGCAAGTGTCTTAATGGGGAACAGAGTGTCTTAACACATAGGTTTCCAGGTTTTCTCTGCCTACCCTGCTATGTGCGGGATACATTGTGAAGCTGAAAAAAATATATATTCATTTTAGGTACCACAAACTACTCAAGTGGCGCCCACATCTGCATCTATAATGGCGGACGCGATGTGCGACAACATGGGTGTGAATTCGATTCCCGGGCATTTCACATTTAGCCCTCTCTTAAGTCAACCAAATGTCCCTGAAGCGCCGGTCCCGATATTACAATTTAACTCATCAGAGTTAGATCGAATTGTTACTAGAGACATACCGTCGGAAGAAAAAAAACTTTTACTCGCTACTGATTTAAGTGGTAATTATAAATTTAATATTATGTTAAAAAGTTCATTAATTGATGAATTTGATGAATTTTTATACAATTCTCTTCTTACAATTTACAAATATTAAGGCTTCCCCGCTTTGGTAAAACAAAATGCGGCTGGATTCCAACACTTAACGCGGAATGACTCGAGCTCAGGATAAAATAGAGAACGGAGTGTTTAAATACTCCCTCCGCCTATCCTACTATGCGGGATACATGAACATGTAAAGAAAGACAAAGTATTTGACAAACGTATGTGCATTTAACAATTATATTTACACGTCTGAGTTAGCGGAAACACGCAAAAGGACGGCTTTCTAAAATGTGGTTCGCTTATGTCTCAAACCTTTACAAAATTATTAAACTGGATTCAACGCGTATATTTAGTATTATAGACGTATACTACCCGTGACCATGACTTCCATAGCCGGAGACCGTTGTTTCATTTAAAAAGCGTTAAATTTCTTATCCAATACACAATCTTTCACGTTGTATCCCGCACATAACAGGAACAAGTTCCCCGCACACCACCTTGTTTCCGAGACATTGCGTATCAAGTTAAGCGCTTTGTCGTGATACCAAAGCGAGGAAATGATAATAACTCATTCCCCCGAATATCTCTCATGACTTAATATTAGATTCTCTATAAATTCTTTAATAGAGGTATAATAATATGTATGTAAATAATTATTTTTAGATTACTTCAAGCAATTGCCAAACTGCGATGACGATATGGTAAGTTTTTAAATATTTTAATACACTGTCCAAAAAAAAATATTTCTTTTTGAAAACAAATATTTTCCACATAATTAGAAAAACACAATCGTCGCGTTTACAACCGCACACCCATGCCCCTAGCTATTACGACCTAAACGGCCTCAATAAACGTTATCACGTTTTATACAGAAAAAAAAAACATTTAATTGCTGAAACAGTTAAATATACATTTTAATTGTTTCAATAATTTATTATTTTTCTCAATATTTGTCATTTCAGCCTGGTGCTATGGCGAATTTCCTAAAGTCCTCAATGCTGGTACCCGACTCGGCAAAGCCAGGGGTAATATATTTAATTTTATAATGATAATGAAATTTATAATTATATTTTAATAGTCTTACAAACAGGTATATGTAGTGACTTATCATATATTTTCACCTTCCATTCAAATTTGCATTCCGAGACTGTAGAATCAATAGAGTTCCATATTGCTATATATTTTACAAAAATAAGACACGCAAGATACGTATTTTACCATATACCATAATACCATAATTAAAAAAATATTATCTATATTCTCTTTATCATCCTCGCAGAATGTAATCCTGAAAACGGAACCCAATGTAAAGAACGTAAAAAAGAAAAACAGCGAATATTCAGCTTCATATACACATGAAGATGGTACGGAAGTGAAAAAGGTAAGGATTCTCTATAATAAACAAACCGTATTTTCATTTTAATGCTATTGTCATATTGCATATACTCTAATACTTTACAGCAACCCGAAATATACAGTGCCCATTTGCACTATTTGCACAGTACGAAGACCTTTAAACTGTAGTTGAATTTGCTATCACATTTATTGTTTTTAAATTTTTATTTTTATCATATATCTGTCTATAGGTTTTAGTTTTATAGGTTTACTCATGTTAGTGATGGGTTTTGTCTGTGTTTTTAATCATTGTTTTAATCTGTGTTCTTTTAATCATTGTTTTGAATTTTTTGTTTTTATTTTTTTTCTCATGTTTCATTACTAATGTCAAACATTATATTATATTAATTGTTTTGTTGGTTTTCTCTTATGAGGAACGGAAATATGATCATTCATATTAAAATATTATATGGCAAGATATCATAATAGTAATATACATGTTAATCGTGTATTTTTTTATCTGTCTTGCCTTTCATTCATTTTTATTTTGTTGGCAACACAAAGCAATTAATACTTTTTGTGCGTTAAATTGTAAAAAAAAATAACTTTTGTGTTAAGTCTACTATGTACAAATGTTTTTTGTTAAAAAAATATTTTATTTAAATAGCTACCTACCAAATTTTTATGAAAAGTAAAAAAAAACGAAAGTGGCCATTGACATCTACGTCATTTATTAGCAATTTATGTACTTAACGTTGTCAATTGATAGTGATTTAGTTCCTTTAGGATTTAATTAAAGAAAAGATATTTACTTTTATTTTTTTTATTATTAAAAGTATTATTTTGATATAAAATTATATTTTATTTTATAAGAAGTGAATAAATGTGATTTTTAAAACTTTATTGTGCCATTTTGGGTGATTAGAAACTAAAAAATATTTTATAAAAATAAGCTACTTTTAATATATGATTAGATCGGCTTAGTTATCAGGCTTAAGATCATTTTTGTTCTTTTTTTGGGTTAATTATAATATTTAGAGCTTTATTTGTTGAGTTAAAAAGATTAGAGTACTTGTATCATCAAATAATATAGCAACTTTTGTTCAATTGTCAAAGCATTCATTATATGTCTTTTTTTTTTTCTTTTTGTATACACAGGGTTTGTTATAAGTAATAATAATTATTAAAATACCCAAAGAATTTATATCATGTTAATAATTGATTTTTAATAAATTTTATTTTTCATAAATTTTATCATACGTTTTATTTAAAACAATCATTCCATTATATAATTTTCTGGCAATTTTGATATTGGCATTAACTTCATGTTAAGGTTGTTTCTTGACTTTGGTTTTCACTTATCAATTTTTTTTTCGTAATTCTGAACGAACTTTAATTATTTGCTGTGTCAGTTACTTAGATGATTTTATAAAAACACCATGTGTGATAAAGGTATTATAAATATTTTAATAAATAGTGAATGGTATATGATCCTAAGTTTTTTCTTATCAGCTACGATCCTGTCAGTCTGAAAATGAACAGCTATTGTTGAATATGAACAGTTGTTGTTATCGTTATAAAAGCTTGTTGTGTTCTTACACTTCAAACGTGAACTAATAAACTTATCATACGCCTACCTTAGTATCTTATTCATCTGTTATTTTTTCTTTAATCTTTTGTTTATATAGAGGATAACTTTTTGTACGAAACTAATTAGATTTATTTCATCTACAATTATGCTAGCTCTCCAAAAAGGTTAAATCGATGGCATAGTAAAGTTAGGTTCGCCGTACCAATGTGAAAGGGTTTATACATTTGTACCAAAATGTAAGATGTCTTTTGCACTGGTACTACGTATCTAACTATACTATTTGTATGTTCTTCTTTGATGTTTTCTGCTATCTGATCGAATTATACACCTGCTGGAACATTTTTGTCTATTGGACCACAAAAACTTAAAAAATAATAATAGTTGCTATTTCATTTAGCACACTTACAATTCTTCATTTTTCATCCTCAAAATATGATTATAATTTTTAACTAGAGGTATGTGGTTCCATTTGTTTTCATCTTCATATGTTTTCATCTTAATATACTACCTGTTGTAGTAGGTACCTATGTAACATATTCGTCTTATAGTTTAACTGTCTTCGTATTGTGCAAATCTTATAAATGGTTCGGGTATATTTATAGCTCGTCAAGGAATTGTGCGACATGATCCGGACCAAATCCAGCGACAAGAAGCACCTGATTAGAAGTAAACTGGATAGGTTGTTTGAAATACGACTGGGAAATGGAGATACGTAAGTGTTCTTATGCTTTATCTTATTTTTAATATTTTATTTTTTGTGTGAGATTAATTCTTATTTGAGGAAATTACCTATTTCTATTCCCTTGCTTTAAGTACCTTGCGACGTTTTAGAAATATGCCAGTGCTGGGGGAACAGAGTATCTTAACACTACGTTCCCTATGCCTACCTATATGCAGGCTATTGCGTGGAATTAGTAAAATATATTATTTTTTATGTTCATCAGCTTCACGCTGTATCCCTCACACAGGAGGGTAGGTAATATTAAGACACTCCGTTCCCCACTTTCTGCCGAATTCTGTGTTGGGTGGCAGAATTCAACGCTGCGCTTTGCCTCGACACCAGAGCGAAGAAATGGAAATATAAACGTAAATAAGTATAAGCTGATTTGTTTTTCTTAGGTTTTTACACATGACGCTGTCCAGCAACCAACCCAGCTTGGAGTATATTGTGAAGCTTATACACAGCATGAAAATGCCCAGACTATTAAATTTAAAGAATAATCAATTTCAAACGATCCTTCACCTCGCTATTGTCAACGATATGCCGAGATTGGTGAATTTACTTGTATCGAAAGGTAATAAATAGTTTATAAATTTAGTTTTGGAACTAAAACAAGGAATTTTCTAAATGAATAATTCTTACAAATTACATAGAACTATTATAATTGTTTAACTGTATTTTTTTTTTCGATTCAGCGATTTCCCCTCCGGGGGTATTATTTAATATTTTAATTTCCTCTGTCTGTTCTGTTTATCTCAAAAATTCGATGGTGGTAGGAACGGCGTGTATGAACAAAAGGTTCCCTCTACCTTCCCCGCTACATGCAGGATGAATGAAACAAAATAAGTAAATAAGTATATGTTTTTCCCACAGGATGTAATCCAATGGAGGAAGACGGTGAAGGCAATAACGCAATACACTACGCAGTTATATATCAATCGTGTCTCACGCCGCTTCTTGGAGCGATTCGCGTACACGCAGTACCTTGTGATATAGACGCGTTCAATAACGGTAACTTTAAAAATAAAAATCTTTTTAGAATAGTTTGTAATATTGTTTGGCTTGCTTTTATTTGCTCACTGGTAGAATAAAAAAACTATTTTTTTTTTAAATTTTAAAACTGCAAAGCCATGTGACTTTTGTGTTCATTGTCTCTTTCATTCTTTTATTTCTATAATTGTATTTAGACATGAAAACCTGTTTTCATGCATTATTACGTCTACAAATGGGTATAATTGGGGTAAAATTCAATAAATCATTTACTTCTTAACACACCTTTATTAAGTCGAATTAAACTTATTTGCGATTTAAATGTATTTTAAGTTGGAGGGCGTTGTGGCACAACGGCACAATCTGACTGCATACAATTCCTCCTTAATACAGCTATGGAGGGTACAGTGAGAATCTTAAAAAAATTACAGAGAAACAGACCGCGTTGCACCTCAGTGCTGTATATGGTAGTGCTGAAAGCGCCGCAGCGCTTCTACGGCACGGCGCAAAGAAGGATGTTCGCGACGACGCGTTGCGCACGCCGCTGCATCTAGCTGCGTACGACGATTGCAGCGCTGTACTGCGAGTGTTACTTGAAAAGGCCACACCTGTAAGTATTATTAGTTTATTTTGTACAGCACACGGTAGGCGGAGGAGTAGCAGTGTTAGGGACACTCCATACCCCAAGTACCGCTCAATTTTAATGAATTTTAAATAAAAGTTAGACAAGTTGAAAGTTCAAATAAAAGTTAGAAAAATGTTAATTCCTAAATCTACGAAAATAATTTGTAATGTTTACTTTGACATATTATATAAAGATATTTTTTATCAACTATATTGGTAAATATATTAGATATTTGTTATAAATAAGTTGAAAATATTTTTTTTACTTAGGATGAAATCGACGCAGTGGACGGGAAAGGTTACACAGCTCTACAAATAGCATGCGATTCTGAAATTCGGAAAAATACACTTGAAATTATCCAAATACTTCTTGAACATAAGGTAATAAAATATTTGTATGCACATTGTACAATATACTCGTATATACTTTTTAACATTTTTTATTTGGACAAACTGACATTGTTCAACATGTAACTAAATAATATCAAGTTCACGCTGTATCCCACACACAGCAGGGTAGGCAGACGGAACCTAGTGTTAAGATACTCTGTTCCCATATGTTTTAACATATTTTTTTTGTAGGCGGATCCAAATAAGCACGAAGAATTTAACCAGCCAGCGATTAAACTCGCCCGACATAAACCAGAAGTGTTAAACATTCTCAAAGCATATACAAATGACCAAATTCTGACCGAAGATGACATTAAATCTGAACCTGAAGATGAATTTGATTCGGCTGAAGAAGGGGTAAGTGATATTTGTGAATTATGTGAAAAGTTAACATAATTAATTTTATTATATTTGTAGTGCATATCTTACAATTATATGAGTACTCGCAATTTAACTTTGTCCACCTTTATAACTTTTCTTTCTTCTTTGAGTTGACCTACAATCGTGAAATTGATATGGGATTACACAAACAAATTACTTCTAGTGCCCTAGGTTAAGTACAAATAAGGAGTTCCAGCTTAAACATTTTAATTAGGTTCATACACCCTAATATATATATTCCTTAACCTAAATCAAGAGTCCGACATGATGTAAATAACTAGAAATATTATCATATAACAGTTGCCTAATAAATAGAGGTTTTAATAAAATTGTAAACCTTAAGAACATAGTGATACAGCGTGTGATGTGCTTTAGCTTCACGCTGTATCCCGTATATATCCGGGTGGGCAAAGGGAACCTAATTTGAGACATTTCGTTTTCCCCGTTCCGCCGATTTTTTTAAACATTGTGTGCGAAGTGCGAGTAGCGTAGCTTAATGTCGCGGTTTGTCTTAAATAAACATTTTAAATAATTAATTTCCTCGAATCACTCAATCAATCAATTTAATTATGTATCTATTTCCAGGATGACGAGCCTTCCTCGCTACCAGAGTTACCACTCTACGAGCAAGAAGTTTCCGAATTGTTAGAAAAGAACGGGGCATGGCGTGATTTGGCGCGTTCCTTGCAGCGCGGCCAGCTACTGTCGTGGTTTAACGCCGCGGACCACCCAGCGACGCGTCTTTTGCAGCACATCAAGGTACTACTTTTTTTTATTTCATTTATCAGACATAAAATATTAGTGTGAAACACTTTAGATGATTAAGATAGCTTTTAGGAAACCAAGTATCAACTCTCTCCGTTGCCCACCTTCCGCCCAAAGTTAATGCCATGGCTTATTGAGTATCTACACCGCGGTTTGTCTTGTTACCATAGTAAGAAGAACCCTTTCCCATACTCTGCCACTCTATTACAATGGCCTGACATAACTAAGCTTAGGTTTTCTCTGCCTACCTTTCTATATGCGGGATACAGCGTGAAAAAAATTAAATAATGTTTCGTTTTACAGGATTGTGACGACATGACGTCGAAGTCATTAGAGGTATTGCTCAAGTCGTTAGGTCAAATCGAAGCAGCCGCGGCCATAAGAAAACATTTAACTGACTAACTCCAAAGTTAATACTTTGAAGTTAGTCAGTTAAATGTTTTTTTTATCTTCGATTCTTTTTTAAATATTTTATCAATTACATAGTGAAATATATTCAATTATTCATGAATATGTAATGTATTCTTTTATATGTTTGTAGGTCTGTATTTTTTAGTTTTTCTAAGCTATTTAATATATTTGAATAAGTTTTAGATTTATAAGTCATTCTATTTTCAAATTCATCCTTTTTAATGTTTTTAATTTTAAAAGGATAAATTTGAAACTTAAACTAAAATGATGAACTTGAATTGTCCAATGTTCTATTTAGAAACCAAATGTTTACATTAGTATACATTAATATTTTTTTGTTATATAATTCTAATTCAATGGAATTTTAAGAATTCTTGAATAACTTTTGATATTATTTCGGGCCATTCATTAATGACGTCACACATTAAGGGCATTGTGGGGGTCGAAGTGTGAAGTATTAAAACACGAAATTGTGTAAACAAAAATAATTTCCAAAGCTGCTGTTTTAATAATTTCTAAATTACAAAGATTGTGGCGTCGCCCTTTGCAAGTTGGTCGCAAATGAAGTGACATTATTCAGGAATGGCCCCTAACGTATTTATGGTTGTAGACAACATTACTTTTATGATAATTTCATATATAAAAACATTAATAATTGAGGCTGTTTCTATAGTGATACACTCAAATTAATTATTACTCCTTGACTGAATAAACTTAACATAACATAACAACAACAACAACCTATACATTTCGCAGAATTATTAAAAAAATATATTTTAAATTTTATTATTATTTATTATTGCCTAAGTTTAAGATATAATAATAAATATTAGATATATGAAATTTCTTTCGTAATATTTCCATTATAGCGTGACATGGGTTATTACTGCTAATATAATTTCGCTATAGTTTCAAAATTGTTACATTCATTATACAATTTTTATAAATAGAAATTACTTATTTGTTTTAATCAATACCAATTACTTTTACTTTATGAATACTTATATGAATTCGTTTATATTTAGTATTTATTCATTATTTAATGAAATGTGTGTTCATTAATTATCCAGTGTTACTAATATTAACTGTTTCGTGCCATGGCCCAAAATGATGTTGACTTACAAAAATGATATCCAATGTCTTTAAAAATATTTTCTGTCTAGTACAGGACTATGAAATTTAATAACCGTTTTTTTTATTTTAATTATAAATTTCCAAAGTGACAATCGCTTTAGGAAATCAGCCTTGTACATTCTGAACACCATAATTAAAACAGAACAGAATTCAGCCTCAATTATTTCTATTAGTGCCTTAATCAGATTTTAAAAGTAAGTTGTGCCATATATCTTACTATTTAATTATCATCGGACGTAGTTTTTTTTAGTTTATAATACTTTCTAATGCATTTTTTATTATTAATGTTTCTGTAGATATACATTTTTTGGATCCTATCGTGGCGGTGTTTAAAAAAATCTGACAGATCTAGGAATGGAATAGGAAATTATATATTTTTAATTAGACAAAGTGTGGCGTTAAGCTCCGCCATTTTACACGCAGTGCCTCTAATATGGAAAATTGTGAATAAAAGCTTTTTGCCTGTCCCAAAAAGTTGTAAAAGACATGTATTTAGGGTACATTTATTATCATACGATAAGATAAATGGTACTATTTGTTAATATTAATATTATAGAATACGTTCGACGAGTCGTGGTTGTCTTGAACTTGGTAGATGGCTGCGCAGATTTGATTTTAGGTTTTTTCCTTACTTTTTATTATTTTCTAAGTCTACTAGGTCACAACTCATCGATCGAGGTGTAATTTACATTATTTAAGTACAACAAACTATGATTTATGTACGAATTCGTTTAAATAAAATGTAGTTAAATTTTATTTAAAGCAATTTAAGTATAAAATGATATAATTCAATATAAATGAGATGATTTAGCATTATGAATGCTAAAAAGTTGACATGTTTTTATATTTAGTAAAATAAAGATATTTTAATTAGTCTTGTCTGTCATTGCTGATGTGTCCTATATTTAATAATGTATTTAACTAGGAAATTATGTTTTTCCTTTTCAATACTTAAAGAACAGTACATATAATGTTGGCCTCTCTTGCTAAGTAAAAATCTATTTGTGTAACAAATAGCTACTTTACTATTATTTGAGTGGGAATTGAACCTACAACCTGTCCCATTTACAGCTATACTTTGTGCCCCTGCGCCACGACTGGCTCATTAGCTTCGGTAAATTTATTATTTAGTGCATTGGAGTTATTTAATTGTATCACTTATCATTTACTTTACAGCTTCATGATAGTCAATGAATAAAGAAAACATGAAACGGTTGTTACACAGAAAGTTAAAAACAATGCTGTTAAAATTGTAAATAAATAGTAGTTTAATTTAAATTTATCTTTTTTTTTAAGGAAACGACGTAAATCCTTAGTTAATTAGACTGAATGCTATTATCGTAACATTTTATAGCTAAGGGTTGCGCCAGCTTAGTATTACTTTCTTACTCTTATTTCCACGTGAAACCAAGTTAAAGCTTGAGTCTGAAAAGTTGTCCTTTTTAAAGTTACAGCTTAAAATTAAAACTGCTTAAAGTAGTTTTATTGTTTGTTATAGTATTTATGCATTTATAAAATGTATCATAATCACAATTGCTTATTAACTTTTTTTTAACTACGTTCATTTGGATCATATAAATTTATAAAATGCAAAAAATCAAAAAAATGTATTGGCTGTGAATTTAGACAAAAATATTTAAAGGTAAAAAAGCATATAATATTATAGTTCGCGGAAATTCCGTTAACCTATACCTAATATTAATATTAATGTAATTCTGAACATGATTTTATGTTCTAAGAGTTGGGCAATAACGTGAGTATCAGGGGGGTTCGATACCCTTATATAAGGGGCCAGAGTTAGCAAATAACACGCTAGGGGAGTTATGGGAATTATATTGTTATAACTGCGTAGAGTGTTAAAGATCAGGGATTCTAACTTAGTACACAAATTGTTAATGAAATTAATATTTTAATATGTACAAATCTGATATTTTGGATCAACCACCCAGCAGAGTTCATCTAAATAATATATCATTTAAAAAAATATGTATATTTAGAGTACGTGGAAAATAATAGAAAAATAAACACTTAATTTTTTTAGCAAACAGAAATCATTTTTAAACTTTCCGTAAAGCCAAAACTATGAAAATTCAAGGTATTGCAATTATTTGCCTTTCATTTCATTTTCCATTTAAAAATAATGCGTAATGCGCATAAAACTGGAAAAAAAAACTAATAATAAACAAGAACAAGATGGCAAATTTATCTTAACACTTGTTCTAAAACTGGGGCAACTTTATTATATAACATATAAATATCAAAATATATATCTAATTTATGTTATTTATTTTGCACAGTATTAGTTGAGACGGTAATAGAAGGTAAGGGCAAATAGCATTAAGCCATTCGATCGATTGCGAGAGTAATGTAATATGCTGTCTGTCCAAATTGATTTGGTGTAGGTACTAATAATTCGTAGATACGTAATTAATTAAATATTTAGTGGTTGTATTTATTTAATATTTATTTATGTAGTATTTATTTGTTTATTTACTTGGAAAACGTATAAAAACTTGAACTACTAAGTATCTCTCTTTCCTACGTGTGGGATAACATACTAAAAATGTTAATAATGCAACATACATACAACGAGTATTAATATTAAAATATATTTCATTTTCATTTAATACATTTTTTCCGACTGCTATATATATAATATTAATACAAGTAAGTATATTATTTTTAATACGAATATATTGATAGTCTTAACACATATAACTTGGACTTATAAATACTTTAAACGCGAACACTACAAAAGACCATTTTTCTTTTATAACAAAAGACTTAATTTATTGTGTTGCTTGACAAAATTTTAGAAAAATATATCTTAGATAGTCTATTTGAGACGTCCCCATCATTTATATCACAAGTACATATATCTTGATGTTATTTTTCTCGTTTGTAAAGTTGACAGCTTTACTTTCAATTGTAGTACAATTTTGTTCTGTTATTGTATTATATTTAGTCCGGTCGTAATGCAGAGGCACAAGCGTGTGACTGTAAACGCGGCAGGTAGTGGGTTCGATACCTACTCGAGGAATAGAACTATAACTTTAAACTTATCATTATGCTGAAGATACTAAAAACTTTGATATATGATCTTGAAATATCGTCGTCATTATATTAAACGAAATAAATTATATTAGAAAATATTCATTATTTTACACGTTAAAATGTCGTAACTATAGTATATAGTATAGACATGTAGTATAATTTCATTTTTCTTCAGCTTTAAACTATTTCCCGCGTACAGCAGCTAGGCAAGGCTAGGCAGGCTCCTTTCCCCACTTTCCGCCGAATTCTGGGCCAGAGTGAAGAAATGAAAATATAAAATATTTCACTTCCTCGAGAGGGAATCGAACCCACAATCACAGGGCCCGAACACCACGACTGGCCTCGATATCGATTAATATGTTTAATACCATTTTTTATATAAAATATAATAGTAAAATTAGTATCATATATGTAGGTACAATATATAGATATGTCTAAAGCAATAGGTATATTCGTATTTAATATATGAACAAGAGTTGTCTTCCACAATGAAGGATGTGAAGAAAACTGCAGTTCGTATAATAAGTATATTTTGCCGAATTCTGGAGGCATTGCATGTTGAGTGGAGAAATAGGACTATTAGTGAAAATTCATAAGTTACTATAAGATTAGTAGAAAAACAATATATTATACAAAGTGAACTTGTGACAAGTAGAGTTTATTGAATTTTTCCTTGTTATCTAAAAGTCGATAAGAATTTAATTATGTTGAAATGAAAGAACGATCGAATTGCAAAAATGTAGATAGTACATACGCGGGACAGTTCAAATTTCCCCCATTAGCTGTAATTGTCTCTTTTATTGAATTGCATCGTCGACGTCGAAGACGATTGTAGCTTCAGTTTTGTCTTACAAAAAATAATAAAGGGTAGCTTATAAAATCTTCGTGGAAAATATTTTGTACGTACCTACAGTAGAAACTCGATCAACCGGATTAATTGTTGTCGTTAGTCATTCGGATAATCGAATCTATAAAAAAAGCTGGTTTTATGCATAGGTAATATGTAGCGCAAAATTGTTATACGTCTATTAAAAGCAACAAATACATATCAATGAAATCAACGTTTATTAAGAAATTATTAATATTTTCGACATATAAATTTTCTTAGGTTTTATTGTAGTAGGTAGGTGTAGGTTGTACAAAAATACTAATCGCGGTTGATAGTCCAGATAATTGCGAATCCGTATAACTGAGGGCCGGATAATCGAGTTTCTGCTGCACGTCTTATAGGTAAATCGTAAGATATATATTTTTATCCGAAGAAGTTATTAAGCGCTTTTAGTGATGTGCGACCACTTAACGAAATGTCAAAGTTTAATATTACATATACATTTGGAATATACACATACGGAATTAATGCAAATATAATATGTGTATAATAATTTATAATTATACAATATTATAACTGCATTTACAATTGGTTGCTACGCCCACCCCTATTTAAAATTTTCCAATTATTGTAATTGTTATCAAAAATAATCTAAATATTAATCGACTATTGACTATGTTATTATGTCTAAGAAATAACTTATAAGCTGTTTTGTTTCATGAATGTTTGCAGTTCGCGAAACAAGAACAAATTGATATTTGACAAACTCTAGACATAGCAATAATAGTTCGATAACTTTTTTATTAAAAAAGTTATAGTTTGACGTTCAAAATATATAAAAAAGCAAAAGAGATTTGTGAAATATTTGAATGCATTTGTAACATCCAGAATATAGCCATTTTTGTGATTTTTACAATGATTACTCTATTATTTTTGCTGCTTAAACAGAGGGAGCCTAGTTGTTTAGTCACTCCGCTCCCCACCTTTCACCCAATTCGTATGCAATCACATTCTGAGTGGTGGAACTGAACGTTGCGCATGGCCTCGACACCAGGGTGAAGAAATGAAAATATTAAATACTTCATTTCTCCGAATGGAAATTGAATCCACAACCTGCCGCGTTTACAGTTATACCCTCTTGACTTTGAAGTGAAACGCGGCCTACATCGCAAAAACTTTAGAAGCCTATGGTTATTATAAAAGTATTGGAAGCCATAAAAATAGCGTATTTACATTTATACAAAAATAATTTTTGTAATGAAATATGAAAAAATTACAATACTTGTATTGTCATTAAAAATGAAAAAAGAAATTAACTAAATAATAAGGACGTTAAATTTAGCGTTAAATTTTCAATAGTGTTGAGACAAAGTGAGCTTTGTAAGTGAAAATTCATGTTCCGGATTCAGTATATTACTATTAATAAATTAACGTCTTAAATGGGGGAACTAAGTGTTTTCTGGTTAAATTTACGCTAGCTAACTAGAACTGATTGAAATATTTACATATATGCTCTGTTTTAGAATGAATAGTAAATTCTTTACAAAAAAATATTTTTTTACTAAGGCAGTCTACTAATTATTATACTTAATGAACCTTCTAGCTAATAGCAGCTACTCAGAAACGTTAATTAGCATTTAACTAAGTTGCTGTCTGTGCAGCTGTTAATTTACAAATATTAGAAGAAAATACAAATTATGAAGCTTATGTTATTTTTGCTACTATAGTTCAGTTACTTATCAATGACGCTCTGGTAAGGAGGCAAAGTGCGTCGTTGAGTTCCGCTATTCGACATTCAAGCTTTCCAAAATTCGGCGGGATCTGAGGGAGAACGGAGTGTCTTAACACTAGGTTCCTGGGTTCTCTCCGGCTACCCTGCTATTTGGGAAATACAGCGTGAAGCTGAAAAAAAATGTTCCACAAAGTTCATCTAAGATATATTAAAGCCATAGCGGTGCAATTCCAACAAAGCTTATCGCAATACCTTAAGTAATCAATGGCCACCATAAATTTATCAAGAGAGGGGATTTAAATTCCCTTCTAAGAAATAGACGAGAAATTTATTGTTTTCGGGATATAATGACTATGCCCTTAATATTCAAATATAATATATAGATATTGTAGGGGAGATATTTTTATATTTTCAACATTAGTACAATAATTATGTAATTCCTCCTAATTCCTTATATGAAAAGTAATTTATATTAGAAGAAATAATAAAATAAAACTATATATATTTAATAATTGAGAGATATTTGGATACCTCACCCTTTGTTAGGAAATGTACGGAAACCACAATTTCAGTCTTAACAATAAATACTGCGTTAAGCTGATTTGTACGCGGAGCTTTCGTTAAATTTAATTTACTCATAAAATATTCAAAGTTTTCATACCGACGCAATGAAATATTTCGTTAAATTAAACTATTTTAGCTCTTAATACTAGATTCCCTCTGCCTACCATGATGTATGCGGGATACAGCGTGAAGTAGATTTAATTTTAATTAAATTCAGATTTTTTTAAATTCGGTACGTCGAAAAAAAAGGAAATCCTTCTTGTCCGTCTGACAGGACTATTACGTGAAGATATTATGTATTAAGCGACGAAGTGATTAGTGCTCAACTGGCACGCTCGAAACCCCATAAATTAAGAACTGAACTCAAGTATTAAGCAAAAATATCACCACTCCAGGTCTAAAGGTTAGAGCACAAAAAAAAAATGAACTTCTAAGAAAAAAAGTAACCTTCAAATCCATTAAAAGATACGAGCATCGTTTTGAGGCCGTCATGGGGCAAAATCAAAATCGTGCGATTATAAATGCGACAATTGTGGGTTCGATACCCATTCGGGGGAAATATATTTTTTTCTCAGACTGTAATAAGAAGACACTCAATACATAATGTCTCTAAAATTAGGAAACGGTGATCCGTTCTTATGGGGGGTAAAAAGTGAAAAAAAAGATTCCTCTTAATTCTTTTTTTCTTCTTATTCTCGTTCTTTTCTCTAAATTTTAAAGTAAAATATACTAATGAATATTCATGCACAATGTTATTTTATTTACGATCAATTAAGGTTAAGTAAAATAAAGTTTTACAGATTGTCAATTTAAAGTTAGTACAAAACTTTTTGAGTCTCAAATTTAGAGACAATAGTTAGTTTTCAAATATACAAAGTAATCGGGATTTGACATTGTAGTATAGGACCGGCTACTAAGGTAAGGTCGTCTACTGTCTAATCGTTATATTATTTTTTCAATTTTTCAACTTGTTTGCTAAAGATATAGAAAATATTTTCATTCAAAATGTCAAATAAGTATATTTTCTTGATTGTAAAAAGTCGTAACTCGATTGAAAACATGTAGCACGCTGACTGGCCGTAAAGGCATCGATTGCAAGTTCGATTTTAACTCTGACAATAGAAATATTTCCATTTCTTCACTCTGGTAACAAGGCAAAGTGCCGCGTTGAGCACCGCAATAGCACGAAAATTTAACAAAAAATAGAAAACATAAATGGATACAACGTAAAGCTAAATAAATATAGTATTTAAACAAAATAAATTCTAAAACATGTGTGAACACATTTAAAATTATTTGACCACATAACATTACATAACAAAACTCTAATAATATTTATATTCATATAATAAAAACCTTTTTCAGTAAACAAATATCAGATGACATTTTATTATTGTGGTTCACGTGTAAAATGTTGGTCGCATTTAATAATTTAACTGCTTCTGACATGTACATAACAAATTTTTTCGCTAAAACAATCAAACTAGTTCAAACTTTTATTGTTTGAGGTTCTCTTTAGATTATTTATTATTTTTTTGTGTTATTATTACTTTTTCGTCTTTACTGGTATAATACAAAAGGTCATAAAACCAGTGTTTATGTACAATTATAAAGCTTCAACATTTACATCATTAATGCTTTGCAAGTCGTTTAAGTGTAGTGTTTAAACGATTCTTCTTTATTCACTAGTGAAGGTGTATTCTTCATTAATTCTCAAATATCCGTTAAATAATAAGCATGGCCCATTAGATATTATGCTACCATCACATTTTGATTTCTTATTTCTATCTATTCTAATATATTTCATTATTTAAATTTTATCATGATTTCATATAATTTTTGTGTTGTAGCCGTAGTAAGAATATCTTTATAAATTATAAATCAGACTTTGTGAATATTCTCTCTTTTATAGGTGAAAACTATATAAAATTTCTCACAGTACTTTCTGAAATTTACCCGAGAGATATATAAACAGTGCTTCGAGAACCTTAATTTATGTCACGTAGTGTTTTTAACCGACTTCTGTGAGAAAAGGAGGTTATCAATTCGACTGTATGTTTTTTTTTATTTTTAATTATGTAATAAAAAATACAAGTTCTCTTTTATGATAAGCATAATACTAAAGAATAGAAAGACCAGCAAGCGATGAAAGCATCTACCTATTAACATCTATAAAACTTACATTATCTGACATTGCTTGATTATTGAAAGCCAAGCAATTATAGTTGTTGTGAATTTTTTCCACCATATCTAGCTGACTGTCCATCTATTCAGTCGTTTTTTGTCCATCGGTCTGTGAGGCCGTTCGTTGATTTGTCCATCCGCCCATCCGTTTTCGTGTCCGTCAACCAATCAGCCCATCAATCCTTTCAAATCTGGAAATTAGTTTACCAATACCTTGTCGACTAGTCCTTCAGTCAATTAATTTCTCACGCTATTTTTGACTCCTTCTTGTCGCCCAATTTGTTTCAAAATTTGCCTGAGTGATCAAATTTAATGACTATACAATATTTTTACGCGAACATGATATTCTGCCTTGAAAGACTATAATAGCGAAAATAAAAATTAGACCTAATAAGGAATTTTACTTATTCCTAGTTAGTTTCGATTCCATTCTAAATTTTGAAGTAAAAATCATGTATGCTATGCCTTTGCTTTCATATACATATATATAATAATAATAATAATAATAATAATAAATACTTTATTAAGTAAATTTCTTACAAAATCACTAGTGATTGGAGCCTCCTTTTAAGCATGTTATTGCCTGTACCAGGAGACTCCGCTCTTCCATTAACATTTAAAAAAACCATAACAATGATAGATACCTTAAGTTAAAGTATATTATTTTACAATATATATTTACTTATTATAACATTTCCTATTTGTTTATATTTTTTCCTATTTCTTTTTATTTTGTTTATCTATTCCAAATTATGTTGTGTATTTGTAGCTGTTGATTATTATATAATTATAGGTGTATGTATGTATGTATATAAATATATTTAGTGTAATGCTACCTGGCATGCTCAATAAGTGCTTCAGTTTCCTCGTATGTGAGTGGAGTCAGCCATCCCTTAAGTTTCTTTTTACACTCATAATATTGCATGTGATATATATTTATTATTTTATTTACTTTATTATACAGAAAGCTTGAACGTGACTCATATTGAATGCTAGCGAAAAA
>HE670842.1:6567-21919 GCA_000313835.2 Heliconius melpomene melpomene | reverse complement strand
TGAAAACTAGCCAAGTCAGATATTACACATAAATAAAGTCTCCAAGTTGTAAGAAGAATGGGCATTTTCAGTTGTTATAAAATATTTTATATTGTTAAAAATAAATTTCAGGACTGACCATTGAACTTGGCATACATTTACATCTCACTTCTTTTATCGCTGAAAGCATACGTTTTATTACAGAACTTGGCTTTCTTTTTACATTTATGTTTTTGATGGGATATTTTTAATACGAATGTACATTTTGACGATGTCGTGTAATATTTTTAGATTCACCCTTTATCTGTATTATAGGGTAGAGGGAATTTCGTTCAATTTTCGGTACATTACATTAAATTTCCCCTTAATGAAGCTTAAACGAATACAACCTTTGAACATAAAAATCCTCAACCCAAATCGAACTTAGAACCTTAATTTTAAGTACAACGCCACCACCAAACCCTTAAGACACCAATTTACAAAGTAACATCAATATAAACAGGGTTCGCAAATAAAAATAAAGTGCTGCTATCTCGTCAAGGAGATAATCCTGTGTAATATTCTTTTGATGTGAAAGATGAGATAAGAGTGAAGTGGGCGACTTTAAATATTGCTGTTTAAGATTACGAGAATTTTAGCTTTGATATATATTTTTTTGGCTTTACACTGTATTCCGCATGTAGCAGGAAGACAGAGAAAACATTCCCGTTCCTGATTTTCCAGCCATTTCTGTGGCTTTGTGTGTTAAATGGCGGAACTTAACGCCGCGCTTTGCCTATTGTTATGAGGGTGAAAATGTTAATATTAAACATGTTCAAAAATAAAATAAAAGACAAACCATTTTCTATTTATAACACAAGTGTAAATGAAATAAAAGTTTTGAAAGTTTATAGATACTCAAAACCAAAGTAAGTATTAGGAAAGTTGACCATAAACTATTCAAGAACTATCACTGGAGTCCCTTGAGAAAGAAACTGTTTTTAACTGTAATGCTGAACCTGAAGCTTGTACAAAATGGCTGAACGATAAAACTGTAACTGTTACTTTTTCTATTAAATCTTAAATGTACATACATAGTACGTGTGGACATGAAGTATTTTTAATTTTTTTCTTAATTAATAATAGAGAGGGTCGAGAGAGTCGTGGCGCAGGGTCGCAAGTAATAGCAAACAACTATAAGCACGGCAGGTTGTGGGTTCGATTCCCACTAGAGGTAATGAAACATTTAATATTTTAATTTCCTCGGTCTGGTCAGTGTTAAGTTCAACACACATGCCTACAGAATTCAACGGAAAGTGAGTCTAAACGGAACTCTTATCACTAGGCTTCCTCTGCGGGATATAGTGTGAAACGGAAAAGAAACAGAAATATAAAGTTTTTGGACTACAAATAATCATTTCAAAACAAATTTTTTTACAAAATAAAATGAAGAACGGAGTGTCATAGGCTCGCTCTGGCTACCCTGCTGTGTGCGGTATACAGCGTGACGCTAAAAAATAATAAAAAAAATAAAATCGCTATCATTAGAAATTTGTAAAGTAAATGAACACTGCTTTTAAATTAATAAGTTAATCTCATTTTACTTATCAAAAACTATTAGCGTCATAATTAATTATCAGTCATAATACAATAATCCTCGCAACCCTTATCAGTCTCACCGTAATCCTGATTATGATGAATTATATTAAGATTTCTTGCAATATTCTAGAATCTTGCTAAGAATTTTATTTGTTTTCCTGTAAATGTCGAAAGTTGTCCTGTTATAAGTCGATTTCACAAGTATTAAGATACTCCAGGTTCCTTTTATCTATCTAGCTAGGTGCGTACCTAGTTACCTACATTTTACATACAAAAATATCAAATATTGAACCTGCTACAACCACACTTCTAGAGGAACCCTATAGAATCGATTCTTCACTTCTAAGACCTCTATTTCCACATTAATATTGAATAAGACGCACAATAATTAACAACTAACATCCCGACACGCCCTCGGGGAGGTCTGCGCCATCTTTCTGTTCTGGGAAATTACTCGGTTAATTGCATCGCACAGAGAATATATTTACAATTATAAGTAACTTAGGTTCAGTAGTTTTGTTTTGTATTTTATAAGAATTAGTTGTATGGAGTTTGATTTTTTGGATTTTTATATTTAGTTTCTTATTCATTCAATACCGTTCCGCATTTTCCGTCGAGCCAAGGAACTCAATGCTGTCCATTGCTAGAGCAGATTTCATTTCCTCGAGTGGGAATCAAACCCACAATCTGTCGCATTTAGAATCAAGTTAATGGTTATATATGGACTACTTTGAACCCATACATATCAAAATTACCTTGGGAAATTAAAATGAGTCATATGTTCACGTAGATATAGTAGAGCACGAACGAAACCACCGGTAAAAGCTAGTCTTACTTAATTATAAGTTTAAATTAGGAAATCTCGTACAGCCATTCCATTAAAATATATCTGCGATTACACAGTATAAAGTCGAAATATCGTCGGGTCGGGGCAATCACACAGCAATTGGCATCGCTGATGTGCGTCGTTCGTTCTCGTACGCTTTGTTGAAAATGTAGGTACTTTTATATAAGATATATCTTAGTTTTTTTTTTTGAGAAAATGTTATATTTTCTCATGTGTGGAGAGATTTAAATGAGAATTTCCGGGTCTCAGAAAATTGATCTTTAACTTTCCTTAAATTAACCTGATATCAACACTCCTACTCCCACTACATCACTTACCACGCAATTTCACTAATCCATACCTCCATACCTATATTATAAATTCGAAAGTAACTCTGTCTGTCTGTCTGTCTTTTACGCAATCAGGGCCAAACCGCTAATTTAATTGTGATAAAATATTCATTTAGAGATACATGAGGCTACCGGGATGAACATAAGATACTTTTTTTTCTCATATTTGTAATATTTTCGATATATACCAATATATTAAAATACTTATTAATTTGACATGCAATTTATTCCGCCATGTTAATAACAACCGCCGTTGCTAAGCAACGATTTGCAAAGAATTTTGTTGTTAGAAAACGTCACCCAAAATGAGCTTGCTTAACGCATCTCTCTATTGAAAACTGAAAATAATTTCATAAATATATTTAATAAATATTTGTATAGTTCAAGCGGGCGTAGCCGCGTTCGGGTCCACTAGTAATTATTAAATATTTCTTAAAGGTCACACACAATATATCATTTTAATTGCCACCGCCCATAAATACAGTGAAAATTCAGAATAAGCAATACGAATAATCGACATTAATCGTGAAATCGTTGAAAAATGCAACTTCATCGCGTCATTTATCTTTAACGATTCAATACATTGGTTCTTCGTATTACGTTTTTAATTTTACTGTTACCAGAAATGCTTAAAAGCTTCGAATGAATAAAATATTAATGAGAAATGCTATTTTTTTAATTTCAAGTATATAAGTACGGTTTCTGAATAAGTTATGAAGTTTACTTCATAACTTATTCAGAACCGTTTAAAAATTTAAACGTAGCCGGACTCGAACCTGCGTCTTCCTTTAACCTCCTGTTCGGTTTCCAGGAGGAGCAGGTTCGAGTCCCGCTACGTTCAAATTTATGTACGTTTTCTAAATAAGTTTTAAGCATAAAATATGCTTTTTTAAACAAAGTTGTTGTCGAAAAAATAAAAGTATTAAAAGACGCTGGAACAGCAACTTTAAATTTTTGTTGAATTTAGTTTATTTTTCTTTCCTAAGTAAGGAATAACACTTTAAAAATGTAAAAAAAAATGTATGCTTCTTTGATTCAGTCCTGGAAGTCCAGGATAGCAATAACAATGGTTTGCGATGCGAGCCGTCTAATTATTTTAATTCTTCTTAATATTTTTATAATATTCTTAATTCCCGGTACAATTATTTGTTATTCCGGTTCAAACGACAACTCGCTTATAGTGGTTTCATCTAATGCCAGATTAAATGAAATTCAACCCCGAAATTACATTATATAAATTTTGAATGGTACACGCGGTCAGAACTGGCAACTCTGCAACTAAATTTGCCCTACAGTTTAAATTAGTTTGTTAAAATATTTACTTAATTATTAACTGTACGTTATATGAAATTGCTCTAAATAAGTTAATCTAAATTGAGGCCAGTCACGGCACGGGCACAAGTGTGTGACGGTAAACGCGACTGGTTGTGGGTTCGATTCCTATTCGAGGAAATAAAGTATGTAATATTTTCATTTGCGATCTGGTAACGTAATGCCTCAAGAATCCCGCAGAAAGTGGGGAACGGAAATGTTTTGATGGGAATAAGGTTTCCAGGTTCCCTCTGCCTACCCTGCTTCATGCGGGGTAGATGGGGGTGTGAATCTTAAAGAACTTCTAAAAGAATTTAACCGAACGTAAATACAGAGCAAAATGATTTATCACTGGTCTCTTATTCTTAAACAAAAAATCCATGAAATTACGTGAAAAAAAGGCGAAATCGAAAGCAAATGATTATCGATTATATACATAAAGAAACCAGCTAAATCATAACGAATTAATGTCCCCAGAGAAATTAGGTAAGTCGTTAAGATGGATTCATAGATAACGACAACATAAAAGATAAGGTATAATTCACTAGTTACCTTTCCTAGGAGGTTTTTTTTTGCTTCACGCTGTATCTCACATACGAGTATAGCAGGGTAGACATAGGGATCCAGGGAACCTAGTGTTAAGACACTCCGTTACGATTACGTCACTTCCGTTTCCTACTTACCGCCGAAGCCATAGCGTGTGGAGTAGCGCAAGGAAATGAAAATATTATGAAAATATTTAATTTCCTCAGCAGGAATCGATCCCACAACCTATAGCGCTTACAGTCGCACACTTGTACCTCCGCACCACTGGTCTCTATTTATATCTATACTCAACATGATTAAATTACACCTACATATAAATATACGGGTCACATCTGCGTGGAATGCGGGCAGGTATGCTCGCTGTGATCCCTAACGGAATAGCGATGTCGAAGCTTTGAGTCGGTCAAATAGTCGCAGGTTCCGTAGAAAATGTGATAATATATATAACATATACTGCAGAGTGTGTCCGTGTAATGTTTATTGCTATAATAATATTGTTAACTGCTCGTTTTTGTTTACGTTAATCTCAGAAAAAGGCTTAACAGATTTTAATTCGGATTTCACTATCTTTTTTCGCAAGCTTCCCTTAACATTTAATGTTTGTTTTATATCGCGTCACTGGCGTTACAGTGACTGGCTGACCGTCGTTGACCAAGTAACGGATTCGTATGCACGGTACTTTTGTACTATTTTTGTCCCTACAGTTTTTTCTTTTCTATTTAATCTAATTTTTAATAAAAGGAACTAAACTTCCTCTATATATGCTTCAGCCTGTATCCTGAACCATGTATATAGCTGGGTCGCATGAAAAGGGTGCCTAGTATTAAGACAGTTCATTTCTCATTCGCTATTTTGCTGTAATCGAAGTGTCTGCTATTAGATATTGTGTGTAAATTGACGGAGCTCAACGCCGCGCCATGATCAAATATCAAACGAAAAATTTATCCATCATCCCGAGTGAGAATCGAATTCACAACCTTCGCTGTGCTGTTTCGAATTTACGATGGCCTAATTTTAAAGATCTGCTTTTATAATAACCATATATTTAAAAGGAAGTCATTTTAGCATTAATATTTTCATTTCATCTCCCCCTCATAACGTGCATAGCGCGGCGTTGAGTTCCACTCAACACACAATGCCTCCAGAAACCGGCAGAAAAAGGAGAACGTAAGTGTCTTAATAGGAACAAAGTATCTTAACACTTGGTGCCCAAGAAAAAACAACTAAAACATTTACTATCAAATGTAAAAGAGTTCAATATGACTGAAAACACAAACTACGAAAACCCTTGCTCAGGTTAACTGAGGGCGTTGACCCCGGCTAGGGTTCCGCGGGTAACGGCACTTTTACGATCGTTTTACGATCACACCAAATTGCTAAGTGAGAGATGACAGGCTATCTGCAAATACATGTATTTGCATTTAGACAAAAGGTTTTTTGTCGAATTTCAGTTTTACAGTACAAAATCCACACGTATATACTTATATATATAGTTAAATACATTTCTTTTTTTTAACCTTCAAAGAAGAGAAGAAGAATTTTACGACTTTTATTTTATATACATATACGTACATACTTTCCACAACGTTTGAGTGAAAATGCGATGGCTGTGGTTTAAATTTCCACAACCATTTCCTCCATTTCCCCTAGTAACAAGACAAAACGCGGTGTTTAATTCCGCTACTCAACACGATATATCCTGAAAATTGTGCAGAAAGAATGAGGTCATAACCAAAAGACCTCAAAAAATAAAAAAAATCCTGAATGTGTATCGAACTCATAACGACCGCGTTTTACAGTTAAATACTGTGGCACTACGCCACGATAGCCTCATACCCTCATCACACCACTACAGAACCAAAAGCTAGTCTCAAAAAAGATTTCGTAGCAAAATTCTTTAATTGCCTGTGAACTGTCTTTAAAAGTGAGGGCGGGTCAAAAACAATGTTCTACATCCCTGTAACACTTGTTCCCACCGATTTCAACCTTATTACTATAGATGTAAGAATTGTATGACAAAAATTTGAAATTCACGCCATTTTAAGCTTTACTTAACCGGAAATAAGATATATAGGTGCTTTTAGTCCAAATAGACCGATCGTTTCAAAGATTTTAGATCGTTGCACATTGTTTGGAGACACGCTTTTAAGACAGTAATAGTATTGTAACAAGAGTCATACAAGTAGAGTTAGTTTTCACGCTCTATCCCGCACAGCATCAATATCACATCATCCTCGTCACTTGGATGCGTGGTACTTCACAACTGTGAGGTTTTGTACGTGTGCAGGTTGAGAGTTCGATGCCCACTTGGAAGGAATTATTTTTATTTTTCCTTTTAGTAACAAGGTAATAGGCGGCGTTAAGTTAAGCCTCGAAATACGCCCAAGAACTCGGCATAAAATGGGGAACGTTAGTGGAATATAGCTGAAGCTAAAAAAGAAAATAAAATGTACACAAAAAAGGTATTAAAAATAATCCTTTGACTTATATTTCAAAGTCAAAACCGTAAAGGAAAATACCGATAATTCCAACCGAAGCTTTTACAGCGGCGCTTTTTAGAGGTAAAAAATACAGGGGTATTCGATACACATTGTCAGGGTTACCATTACTATTCCTTTATCACTCTTCTGTCGAGGTGGAATTGAAAAATCTATTTGTAGACACTTTATTTCTCGTTTTCAATTGATTATTATTATTTAAATATGTATGTACTTCGAGGACGGTCATAGCGCAGGGGCACAAGCGTGTGACTGTAAAAGCGACAGTTTTGGGTTCGATCTTCACTCGAGGGAACCACATGCCGGCAAATTCTGGAGGCATTACGAGTTGAGTGGCAGGATTCAACACCGCGTTCTGTCTCGTAAACAAAACGAAGAAGTGAAAATTTTTCATATTCCTACAGAGGAAATCGAACCAACTTATCGAATCGAATCGATTACTTATCCCCGCGCCAAGACTGGCCTTAATTCACGTTTTACTAAACTCATTTCACTTTTATTTCCAATAAAATATTGAAACTAAGTAGATTATGCTGTCTTCACTCATTACAGTATTACACAGAAATTAAGTACTTTTATTCATTCTCAAAGCTATTCGAAGCTTTAGAAACGATCGAGTCGAAGGAAAAAAGGCGAAAAAAAATTACAACTTATCGCTAACTAAGTCAACAAAGAAAGGAAGGAATTTCCAATAGACGCTAAGTGAAATCTTCTTGCCCTGTTTTTTACTAAGTAGATTGTTTTTAGCCTTTTTTCGATTGGTTTTTTGTTTAAACTAGTTTAAAATTATGATTGAAATTTTTTAATAGGGTTAGTGGTTAGGTTTCATTTTTTAATTATTTTTTCTTCATCATGAATGCTATCATGGTGTAAATAGTGAGTGGTTTTGGATTCGATTCTGAGAGAGCTTGTATTTTTGTAGCGTCAATCATATTTAATGATGTAGAATAAGAGAAGGAGTCATGTAAGATGGGCGTTAATTTGACAGTATGTGTGGGTTTCATTCCCTCAGGAGAATAAATAATTTATTTTTGTTTTCTTGCTCTTGCAACAAGAGAACACACATTGGACTCTCGAAATTAGGTTTCTTCTGTCTCCTTCTCTCATGTTATATTCGGTATACAATATGAAGCTTTCAGCTTTTTTTTCAGGATGGTGTGTCAACGGGAAGTACAATTTATAAAAGTTGGGAAACTTAAGTTTATGGACGTATAAACTCATTTTATATGTAATTAACTACAGTTATAAGTTTATTGTAACTTTTTCTATGAAATACTTATAAATACTAACTTTTTGAATTATGGCCAACAATATGTTCCTATAAGAGTTCTATTTTAACCTTTTGAGTTATGGTACCCTAACCAAACGTAAAATTCCTTCAATTACAACTAAAAGCTACAAACGCTAACACTTTAGTGACATCAATAAATTTCAAAATAATAAATCCTAGCGCAATCACCCGCAACGCCCGCAACTCCGCCGCGTCGGCGTTGATTTACGACCCAACACTGTATGCGCTAGATAAGGGCGCGAAACGCTAATAGTCACGTCTTTGCATTTTAATTGTGTGGAATGTGAAAAAATGTGGAATAAAACTTAATTCAAAACTTAAAACACCTGACAAATGAAAACGAGAATTTAATTATATATGATTTCTCCAGAAATCCTAAATCGATATTTATATAATTTTTACTGTTTTAGTTAAAATATGCTTGAACTAAAGCGGAAAGGATCGTCTGGATGTGACTTTTGATTTCTGAGATCTATGAACTTGTGAACAAACATATCTACATACATGTATTCTTTTTCTTCTTAATGTATAATTGTGCACAATAAAGTGTAAATAAATAAATAAATAAATAAATGTACGAAATTTACGAGTAGGTATAACACGTGCTCGGAAGCCTAATAAATAAATTATCTTACTCAAATATCACATCCTATCCTATATCTTATAAAACAAAGTCGCTTTTCGTATCTGTCTATTGTTTCTAACTCTTCTTCTTCTAAACCACCCAACGGATTTTGAAGCGGTTTTCACCATTAGGTCGAGTATTTTTCGTAGAAGGTTTATATATAGTTTATTATTTGTATATTCTTATGTAAATTAACATAAATACGATAAATATGAATAAAGTCCTACCCGTTGAGACACTTTCGCGCATGCGCTGCTTTAATGGTAAGTACTACATGAAAAAAATGTACTGGAGTATTGTTCCTCTCAATGAGATCTACAAAAAAGTCCGCGACGGCATATTCGTATCTTTGAAGAATAACGTGTTGTGATCATATTTCTGTCTAAAAATAATAATTTCAATATATTTTTTATTGTGAGCGATATTTTTCCATAATGGTATTAATCCTTATCCTTTAAAATACTTTATTAAATTTCTACGTTAAACGAAGATAAAATTTTCTTCTTACACTATTTCGAAATTGCGAATAATTTTACAGAAAAACGCATTTAATTATTGACTCATCCCGCCGTTGACACATCAGCTGTATGTTACTCAAGTTTCACTTATCCCTTACTCTCAGTAAGTACATTAGTTACGTTGGCCATTTAATATAGACCAAAACTGTCTTTTACTGTTTTTCATTTTAATAAGTACTTTAGAAGTTGTTACAATATCAAAAAAATCCTTGCTGCGAAACGGCTCGCCACTCGCCATGCGTCCGCCGCGCCCGCTTGCCTTACACGCATCGGTGGTTCAGTGGTAGAATGCTCGCCTGCCACGCGAGCGGCCCGGGTTCGATTCCCGGCCGATGCATTCTATTTAATTTTCCTCACAGGCATCCACGTAGTGCTTGCTTTTCATCAGGGACAGAATACCCTCTTCAGCATTAACCACAAGCTCGAAAAAAAAAAACTCGCCTGTCTCTATAGCAACGAAGATTTAGATGCGTTTGCACGTATTGGATAATTGGAGTTGAATATATTATTTCAGCGCGATATATTTGGTTTCCTATTTTTTGTAGTAGTTATTAGTAGGTAGGTTTTTGTTTATAATTTCTTCCGTTTAAAAGTAGTCATTTAACTATCTAAAAATAGTCATTTAAATATATTTTAATAAGTACTTGAAAAGATTAGTAGCACAGATTTAAAATTACGGTACCTACTAAAAAATCCTTGCTGTGTAAAACAATTGGAAAATCCTTATTGAAACTACGAAAATGCGGGTTGCATTAGGGTTTAATTAATTTTCACATTATCTTAAGTGCTTTGCAAACATACATTATATGAATAATCCAGTAGTAAAAGCGGGCGAAGCCGCAAGAGGGTCGCTAGTATAATATATTACAATGTTAAACTTATACCTGCGTTTGTTAAAATCTCTTAGAAATTATATGAAACTTTAACAATTTGAAATAAATTGAAATTCAGTATAAACTCACAATGCCTGTGAATTCAGTTTCTATATTTAGTTTCATACTTCAACATAGTAGGGTAGGGTAGGGTAGACAAAGAAAAAGCCATCAAATGATATCCGCTTTTCAGCCAAATTTGACATATTACATGTATTTTGAAACACCTACAAAACTATATAAACTAGCGCCTGATTTCATTTTACAGTAGTGACGTTGTATCTCGCATATAACAGGGATGGCAGAAACACTATATTCACATTGAGATACTTCTGTTTCTCACTCTCCGCTGTATTCTCAACGCATTTCATATTACCGCGAACAAAAAAGAAAATATTAAATATTCCCCGAATGGGAATCGAACCCACAACCGTCGCGTTTACAGGACGCTTTTCCCCTGTGCCACGATGACCTCAAACTAAATTTATTAAGCAATATATCTCGCATTCTCTTTGCTAAGCACGACTACTCTATAAGCATATTTTACTAGATATTAAATGAGAATTATGCAAATTTTACATATTACACTCTAGCGCTTAGTTAGTTCTTGTATGCTATGAATTTGTATGTAACAGTATTCAATTATTAAGTTAATGGGACAGCCTTTGAGTATAAGAGAGAGTAAGAGTTATGGGCTCGACATGGATTCTGTCTCTCTCTTTATCACTCAATACGCAATGTCTGAAAAGTGAAGAACGGAGTGTTTCAACGTTTGGTCCCCTCTGACTATTATGATGATGCGGGAAAAGACGTGAACCTACTTCTTTCTACTTACTAATAAATCTAGAATAAAATCAAAAATAACACCATGTTCCCAGGTTCCCCTTGCCTTCGATGCTTTGTGCGTGAAGCTAAAAAAATTAAGAAACTTCCCTTAACCATTATGTTTACTATAAAATATATGGAAAATGCAGCTGCATTCTAACGTTTAATACAAGCAAATTCGCCATTTCCTTTCAATAGAGAATATAACGCTTGGTTAGGTTAAAAAATCGAATTTTATCCTTTTACATTTTGTTCACACGTATAGAAAGATAGCAAAAAATACAAAGTAACGCTTGTTCCAGCATCCAGAGTAGCCAGAGGTGACTCAAGTGTTAAAACACTCCGTTCCTCACGCACCGCCTAATTTTCAAAGTATTACCTGATGAGTGGCAGAGCTCGTCGTATCTATAGCGAGGGAATGAAAATAATTCGTTCTTCTGAGTTAGAGAGGAACCCACAAATGTCGCGTTGACTGTCAGTCGCTATACCCCTATGTCACGACGTTCTCGTACTAGTTATATGGCAGTATGGAATAAATAAAACTGTGTATAAAACCCAATTTTTGTAATAATTTTTTCAACTATGTCTTTTCGCCTGGCTCTTTTGCACCACTTCCTCTCATTGAATTCCTCCAAAAATTTAGAGTTGAAAGTGGGGAACGGAGTGTGTTAACACTAAGTTGCCTCTGCCTTCCCTGCTATATATGCAGGACACAGCGCGTGAAGCTAATTTATTTTCTTTTATTTCAATACAATTATTCTTCAGAAAACGAATCGAATCTACACCGTTAGCGTCACAGTCACACGTAGTACTTCTGCGCCATAACGACCTAGTTACATCAATATATTTAATGTTTAATATGTACCTACTATACAGAAAACAAAACTAATTACTATGATTAGATACAAAATGGTAACTCCATTAAATATTGTGGTTTCTATTAAACTAATACCGCCGCAATCACGTCCGATGCACTTAATAAAGCTATTAAACTTTGGGGTTATAACTCGTGTAGAATATACTATGTTGAAATTTATAAATTATTATATACTAGCAACTCGAATAAGGCTTCGCCCGCTTAAACTTGTTATTATTATTAAAAATTAAACAAAATGTTTACATAAATTGTAGCCAATGTTTTATTCTGATGTACAATCTATGTTGGTGTAAAGTTTCATCTAAATCCGTTCAGTAACGACATTTTTCAATTGACTCCTAGAGACGTTAATTAGTGTAAGAGACATGGTTACTACTTACTGATAGCAAAAAATGCTTCTTTTTTTTAAGAAAGTAGAAACAGCATGAAGCAAAAAAATTTTTTTTGCTTCTGTATTCTGATTAGGTGGGCAGAGGGAACCTAGTGTTAAAACACTTCGTTTGCCACACACCCCATCCCATTATCGAGACATTGTGTTCTCTATAGTCCCTTTGCCTTGCCATCAGAGCAAAGTAATGAAAATAATTAATTCTACTAATGGGAATAGAATCCACAACCATCGCGTTTACATTCAGACTCTATGACAGCCTCAAAACTTTCCGAAAATATCGAAACGATACGTTAAAACGAAAATAAAATGTCATTATTTATTTTTTAGCGCTTCTACATTTTCAGAGTTTGTTTTAAAAAATACCTATATAAAACTATATGACGTATCATATAACGAAGGTAAAGATCAAAGAAGAATTAATGATTCACCACTACATTCTCTACATTCTCCAATATTCAACAGCCTCGGTGTTTAATATTAAAATTGTTTAGTAGGTATTCTCAGTATTACAATGGTCGGTCAGCAAAATCGGAATATCGAAACAATCTCTTCGTAACATATTGAAATTCAACAGATTGTCATAAATCATACAACCTTTGCTAAGGCAAGGGTACTGTACTCGTATATAAATGTATGTTTAGTACGGTAAATATGATATATTTTATATGATACATTTCTAAGTAGGTACTCGTTTAGTATCGAACTGTTGAGAAATGCTCAAAGTTTTCACCAGACTCGTGTGAAAATTACCATTTGCTAAGTACTACGTGAGTTGACTTATGAACTGAAAGAAATCCAGTTACATTCAACATTTTTTTTAAGTGAATTCGAAGAAAATCGTGTAAAATGTACTCATTGGTAGGTATAGAAAAATCTCCGATTCATACTCGGTCATTATACACATTATTATCTAAATAAAATAGTTATTTATCACATACACATTCTGTTTAGGTTCACACTGTATCCCGCACAAAGGGAACATAGACACCTAGTGTTATAATACTCCGTTCTCATTAGGACACTTCCGTTTCCTACTATACACCCCACAATATACTGATAATCAAGTCAAGTCAAGAGGGTTCGATTCCATCATCGTCATCTCGAGAAATTAAGTATTTCCACTTTCCAGTTTCACTTAAAATGTAAATGAGCGGGAAGCCGGCGGGAAGTGTGGTACGGAGTTCTCTCTGCCTATGACGTTATATGCGGGATACAGCGGGAAGCTATAAAACAATGCAATATTAAATATTCCCATTTCCAGGCCGTAGACGTGTACCAGAGACGTATTGAGCACGTATCGTAAACAAACCAATCTAAGTTACTCACTTCGCTCGCAACGTGAGGGATTTGTTACACCGTTGTATCATATATTACTGCATTTATTGTATAACTACTTTATAAATATAACTATTTATGTACTATACTAGTAGACACAATCGGTTTCGCTCGCTTGAACTATACGAATATTTATTAAATATATTTATGAAATTAATTACCCTTTAGAGGGTAAACTCTAAAAGACCATGAAACACGTGTTCAATGAGATATTTTTAGTCTTCTTTTAGTCGTCTTCTTGTTTAATGAGTCTTCATAGCTGCAGAGCTCTTAACACTAGGTTCCCAGGTTCCCTCTGCGGACCCTTCTATTAGCCAGATCCACCGTAAAGCTAAAAAAAATATTATTTCGCAACCGTTAACGGTGTAACTAGAACATGTAGTACGTACTCAATCACGAACTTACGGAACATGTCCGAACATCGATCTGGGCCGGATTGCTTCCCAAATATTTCCAATTCGTTCTCGATACTGTTAGTATACGAAGTTTGTTTGTGATATGCATGGCACGCTCAATTGAAATATCTATTGAATTCATTGAATATGCAATCAATATATTTTCAGTATAATTGACAAGCTTGATGGGATGTTAGTTAGCACGTAATAACTATGCATTTATCATAAAATTAAAAAAAATAATCAGCTTCACGCTATATCCCGCACACAGCAGGGTAGGCAGAGGGACCCTTGTGCTAAGACGCCGCGTTTTTAAAAATTCAATTCATTCATACAATTTCCTAGAGATATATTAAATAGATATCGACGAAACAAACTTTTACGTTATACTACGAATATATTAAATTTTGTTCGTAACAATTTCTATATTATGTACGATTTTGATTCTTATTTGAAATATTCCTTTTTAGAAGTATTTAAAGTGTTCAAAGTAATATAGCAGAGTAGATAAAAGGAACTTAGTGATAAGGTACCTACTGAATTCTTCACGTACAATCCAATATTCAAGATATCGTATTCAGAAGGTGAAGTCTAGGTCTCGCCTGTTCTTGCTACTAGATGAAATAAAAAAAAATTGGCGAAAAGTGGAAAACGGAGAACGGGAAGATAATACAAATTTGTTTATTTAGAAATCCTGTATTTTATTACACAAAACAACAATAAATATTCATTATAATATAAATATATAAATCATAAATTAAACAAAACATCAAACATCCCCAAATTAAATTTTCAGTTTCACATTTCTGTTCCTTATGTTTACAATTCGTGTTGATACAATGTTATTGACACATACTTTAGATGTTTGTATTTGTGTCACATGGAAAAACAACAGCTCAGACTGTTTACTCGGTTACCCCAAGTTGTGAACAGCCAGTAACGGTCCCAGCGTCGTATAAATAGTACAATATATATTAAAATAATTGGAAAAAATGTTAAAAAGTATATATATTCTAACTTCTATTTTATTTCATTTCTCATTAGTAGCATCTATCCGGGAGATGATCGACTTAAACAGATTTGCGATCTAAATGAGACCAAACAGTGCTACGTCAAAGAATTCTGGCGTCCCGTT
>HE670841.1:29116-70824 GCA_000313835.2 Heliconius melpomene melpomene | reverse complement strand
CCTCATAGATAGTTTCCCAAGCAACCATTCTATAGCTTTTAATTTTATTTAAAACTGCTATAAGGACACCACCACCATCACATTTTGCTGAATTACTAGATTCTCTATCCCTCCTATATACAGCATATCTATCATCTATAAATTCTCTACTATTGATATTGCTATTAAGCCATGTTTCCGTAAAGATAATCACATCAAAATTATCATTGAGTATAGAGCGATAGGTTGCATTTACCTTTGTCCTAATACCTCTTACATTTTGGTATAAAATTCTTAAATCACTAGACATTAAGCTAAAAATAAACAAAAAAAAAAAAAAAATAGTTCCAAAAACCAAACAATATTTGAAACGTTAATAATAATATAAAATATCAATGTAAAAAACAAAGAGCTACTCCAATGTCTTTAAAAAATCTTTAGATTTCACAAATATAACGTCACTTGCTGCAGTCTTTCTAAGGAATATATTACCATTACGCGACCAAACGAAACGATATTGTTTGTCCCTGGCAAACAATCTTGTTGCTGCGTAAATATCTTTCGAGGCCGAAGTCAGATGTTCTGATATAAAAACGGGGGCTTTTTCTCCTGAAATTCCAAGATGTGATGTATTCAACTTGTTGTCAGGGTTTTTTTTATTATAATTAATGACTCCAGCCATAAATCGATCACGTATAAGGGGAGTTGAAAATTTTACTACCACAGTGCGAGGACGAGATGAGATTTTATTTTGTTTAGCAACTCTTGTACATTTAATAATACTACCTTCGGCGATCTCAATGTTTGTAACTTTACTTATTTGTTCGACGGTCTTTACAAGATTTTCAGTTTTAAATTCAGGCACACAGTGTAATTCCAAGTTAGTAGCTCTCGCCTCTCTCTCCAATCTATTAATTTACACCACTGTGATTACTAATAGTATTCCTTCAATTCAATGTTGTCCTTTTTCTAAATTTACGATTTCAATTTTTAGCTTCATCTAATTCCTTCTTAACGCCATCATAAAGATTAGAGAAATATTCTAGAGATTCCTTTATATTCTGTAAAACATTTAACTCTTCACGAATCTTTTTTAATTCAACACTTAATGTGCTGGTTATTACTTCTCTCAACTCCTTAGATATTGAAGAAGTCGGATTTACCAATGGTGTACTATTCTCTGGGCTATTTTGTTTCTCTTTAGATGTTGTTACGTTTTGAATGGCTTTACGGCTAACTGAGGCACAAGCCGAACAGATCCACTGTGTTCGACTTATTGTACTGTTGCTATTTGTTGAAATACATTCAAAGTGGTAGTGCGCTTGACATTTACAACATTTGATTCTTTTTTGAGTTACCAATATGTTTCCTTTACAAGTAACACATTCATTTATCATTTTAAAATATTTCGTAAGAATCAAATAAAATTTAAAAAATAATTCTACAATTTTATTTTGTTAGGATTCGATCTTCGGTTTATTAATTTCAATCCATAGTATCTGCCGCTAGGCCACTGACAGACTATGACGATGAACTTAATTAATTGTACTGGTTTTACAACTTCACACAAATACCGTCCCCTTGTTTTTATACTGTGAGGGTAGATGTGATTGCAACAGCTGTTAGGTTAACACTCTAAGGGAATATAAAATTTATGTTTTAGCACTTTAACACAGTTCACTAAGTTTCAAACGTAAACCAAAACGTCAATTTAATATTAACAACTATTAAGCAGTGATCTTAATACTTTAAGAGCCATAATTAACACAAATACAATTTTAAAACACAGTTTTAGAGATAGTGAGCAACTATACGTCTTATTACGTCGAGCGCTGAGACACATGATGAACTGAACACTTTGTGTACAGGAGCGAAAATTAAAGTATAATTATCCTCTTTTTTGAAAAAATCTATTATTTTAAAAATTTTAGATAGGTCGGTATGTAGTCAAGTCAAGGATTGTAGGTAGGTAGTCAAGTATTTCTTTTATTTTTTCGAATCAGACGCCATGTGTTTTCCCAGCACTTAAATATTTGTTTATTTATGCATATTACTTCCTAAAATTATGTTATTTACATTAACACTACATATTGTCATTGTATTGGGTTGTTCACACCGTCGCGTCGTAACTGACAAGGTCGGCCACTTCCACTTTTAGGAAAAAATGTAGGTCACGTCAATCATATATTATCAAATATATAGAGAGTTTATGTAGAACTGTTTTCCTCAAGTTTTCGTTTAGGAAACTCTATAAATACTTTTTTATGTTTATAAAAGTATTTTTAGTTTCCTTAAAGGCGCGGTGCGGTTTCATCACGTCGGCCTCAAAACTCTTTATCAATTAATTTTAGTCAGTGTATTTGGCCGCAAAATGTGGCCACAAAACCCCGAAAAACAACCAATATATATCCAGAAAATAAAGACAAATATATGTTTACATTCCAGATTTCATACAAAGCTGATCACAGCCAGATCACATATTTACAACTTTTATCAATAAAAGCGGTACAAAATGTGACATTCCACTGTACCAACACGGTAGGGTATTACGACCCTGCCACGAGGAACTACAAACATGGACTCAAATTATTGGCTTTCAATGATGCTGAAATACTTCCTAAAGCTAACAACAGGCTTAGATACAAGGCTCTGCTTGACGAGTGTCAGGTAAAAGACTGACTTTTATGTCTGTGCTTGTAATATATTTATTTCTTGTGCCTTTTTTATTTTCACGATTGAATTTCCAAACTTCAATTGGAGGTGAAGCTGAAAAAAAATGGTGTTACTACACAAGCTTTAATATGAATAAATTGTCAAGTAACATTTTAGGCTTTAGCTACATTTCATATTTTCACTTATATTAGTACAATTTTTTTCTTTCCTCACTTTAACATAAAATAATATTTAATTTTGTAATCTTTTTCCAGCACAAAAAATTAGACTGGGCAAAGACAATAGTAGAATACGAAACAGACAAGCCAAATCGTCTACCACTCACCGATGTGGCCGTGCGTGACATTGGGAGACCTCAACAGAAATTCAGAATTGAACTCGGTCTTGCTTGTTTTAGTTAAAATTTTTCTCCACAGATCTCCTGGTGGTTAGGGTGCAATTTTTTTACTCAATATTAATTAAGTTTATTCAATAATTGTATAAATAAAACGATATTCCTATACACTCTACATAGAGTTGCATTTTTAGTATTAAATAAACAATATGTTAGTATAAGATTTAGAAAATAAAAAACGTGTTCTTTAAGTTTAAGTAATAATTCATATATTTTAATCAAATTAGTCTAATTTTGTACTTATCCAGTACTTAAGAATATATTTTCTAGTTAATAATTTAAGTCGTCGCAACATTTTAATATAATTACAAAGATCCTATAAGGCTGTGTTGTACATAATGTAGGTTTAAGTTAGACGTATGAAGGACCTCGCCAAATTATTTAGGGTATACATTTGTATAATCGTTATATTAAGAAACATTTTTTTATATTGTATAAATAAATAATTGGTTATTTTTATTGGGATGTTCTATTTATTTGCCTACGAGCAAAAAAATTTAATATTTATGCTTAAGATTTTTCAGAATGGCTTTATTTTCAGTTTTATTTTGCTATTAGATAAAATATTCGTTAAAATTTAATTTAAAATTTCAATAACGAAAATAACATTACAGTTAACTCGGATAGAACCTATAATTAAGTTGTAAAAAATCAGGTCAAACTATAACTATGATTTATTTTTGAGTTTGAGAGTTCAAAATACTTAAAAAATAATTATAATTTAAGATAATAACAAAAAGATAAACAGGAAATAGCGAAAATATTGATTAATAACAGTCAAATAATTTAATTTTTATATATTTTTAAATTTCAAACGTACACACGACAGAATCGAATGCAAGTATTTTTAAAAAATATTAATGGCATTGATTCTAAACAAATAACATGACCTCTAAGTAAATAAACAATTATATAGTAAATTTGTAAGATAAAACCTAATTAGTAATTATATAATCAGTCTAAAAGTCAAATCATTTTACGATTCTAGTCTAGACATTAACCTAATGGTCGAGATAACACTGAATTATAAGCATAATATTGTCACTGACATTTTAATTATATATATTGTTAGAAATAATCAAATAATGACCGTAGAGGTTATATAAGAACGACTCTAATTACTGGTTGGCACTTTTATGGGCTGTCAACGGCGACCGAAAGAAAAGGATCGCTAACGTCACTCTGCCCGATGGATTCTTTAGAACCAGATATTATTATTAGACTGCTAGATAATTCCCTTTGGTTGTTTAATAATTATTTGAAGCCTTGTTTTAATTCATTACCTTTCCCACTTTATTTAATATTTCCAATAGTTTCTAACATCAGAAGTGGGATAGAAGCCTTAGTTACTAAGCCATCCCATTCCTGATCTTTCTAATATTTTTGTGTAATCGGGTAGAGTTACATAGCAATGTCTTCTGATAGTCGACGTTGCAAAACTTGAGGGAGGCGCCGTACGCGAACTCCCTCCCATACTAATCACTTCGCGAGATAAAGCCGCGGAGTCTGACTTCGTGTTGGTGCTGGGTGCGGCACAATGTGCTCCTGCACCATCTACATCAACCTACACAACGCCAACGTAGAGCTGCCGTTATCCGTAGGACTACAAGCACCATTCGAGCAATATAGCTGAGCAGTTACTTGAAGTGTGAACTCTTTCACGGTGAGATCAAACCAATATTATGTTTCCGATTTTGCCCCAATATTCATGACGCCGACACGTGGTGAGACGAAATCGATAAAGTTTACGTGCTTTACCAAATAACTGTAAAGATTAGACATTCTCTTCCTCGTGGTCAGGTTAGGCCGAGTCAAAATAAAATAATAGCCGCTGCCAGGTACATGGTATGACATGCATGGCTGATATTATGGCGAGGAAAGTGAGCACCAGATACATGTGCTGTTCTCTTTGATTGTCAGTTTTCCTATTTAGTATCTATTTGTTCTTGACTATGTATCAAACTATTTGTGTACTCACCGTGTTTTTGTTGTACATGGTGCTTATGTAAAGCCTACAGCTTATATTTGTTTTGCATTTTTTAGTTACTGTATACCTCTGTAGGTGTCAGATTGACTCACAAGAGATTGGTGTAAATCCTAATGCATTTAGTATTTGGTTGCGTGGGAACAGGATCCGACCCTAAATCCTACTATGTCCATTTTATGTCTGAGTTAATGGTTACTTTGTAGGTGTCGGATTGACTCGCAAGAGACTGATGTAATTCTAATGCATCTAGTATCCGATTGCGTGAGAAGAGATCTGAAGTAAAATCCTACCACGCGTATTTGATTTTCATTCTTGTGTCATTGTTTAATACGAAAGTTCAAAGATCAAGGACAGATTTCAGATACAAACTGACAATTATATTTGAAACTAATTACTACTAACGTTACTTATTACAATAACTAATTCCATTTCATATGACAGATCGTAACGAAACTGGTAATGTGAGCTCTACTAATACTGATGAAGCTGGTCCTTCTAATGAAACGAAGGAAGGCATCGGGACGCTGCCATGTCAGGAGAGGCCGTGTTAGAAATAATCAAATAATGACCGTAGAGGTTATATAAGAACGACTCTAATTACTGGTTGGCACTTTTATGGGCTGTCAACGGCGACCGAAAGAAAAGGATCGCTAACGTCACTCTGCCCGATGGATTCTTTAGAACCAGATATTATTATTAGACTGCTAGATAATTCCCTTTGGTTGTTTAATAATTATTTGAAGCCTTGTTTTAATTCATTACCTTTCCCACTTTATTTAATATTTCCAATAGTTTCTAACAATATATTTTTATCAATAAAGTAAAGCCTATAAATATTTAATAAATTAATTATAATCTGTATATTTATATTTAAAAAAAAAATTCTCTTATTTATTTTAGTGAAGTTTATAAGTTTTATGTGCTCGTATCAAATCTAAGTTTAAGTTATTCTTGGTCATCACAGGAATTCTTTTTAATACAAGATATTAAAGGCGGTACTTCACATTTGCATTTGGTACATTTTTCATCTACAGTTATACTGTCTCCTACACTAAGGGTGTAGTTGCCAAAAGTGCACTGCTCTGAAACGCTTCGCAGGTTCACACCACGGATGATTTTAGACGAGTTGGATGCTGTAAAGTAAAAATAAATTTTAAATAATATTATCTATTCTTTTAATACTAGAAAAATAAAGTACGAAATTTATTTAAAAGCGGTAAAACGAGAATCTATTACTAAGACTCGCCTGACGGTTTGTCTGTCTGTCCGCCTGTCACCAGGAGGTATCTCACAAACAGTAATAGTGACACAGAGGAACACTAGGCCTTCTCTCCCTATTTCCTATTTTCCACCTAATTTTGTAGACGTTGCGTGTGACAATGGTGAAACTCAAAACAGCACTTTGTCTACCATAGCGAAGATCAACGTATTAATTGAATGTGTCAATTTAAATATAATCATTTCCACAAATAGTAATCGAACCCAGAACTGTCACATCAACATTTAAGCGGCCCAGTTCAAATATGTTTTATCCAAATAGCATTATTAATAGATTTCTATCAGTGTTAAAGTATACTTACGACATTCAAAGTTTATAGGACAACTTTTCATATTTCCAAAGAAAACCGGCGCACATTTCCCCATTATCTGGTCCTGATAGTGTACTTCTAGGCCGCAAGTGATATCTTTGCATGTGGTGGGATCGTCAAACGAACCGTTCCAGTTTGCCGTACAGATGCAGGTTTTGCGGGTGTTCGCAGGTTCGATCATTTGACCCTCTTTATAGGTTTGGCCGTCTACTTCACAGGTCTTCAGGTTTGCGATAGCGTCTTTACCTGTGAAGAAATATTGTTTTTCAATACGGAATACTAGTATGTTTAGTGTAGTTTAGTTTATAATGCAAATTTATATATATTATTTTTAGAGACTTAAAAATATTATTAAAATTTCCATACAATATGTATAGGCTGATAATATACTTGAGTTTTGTTACATTTAAAAGTTAATAAAGTTGAATAGGTTACTCGAATGTCAACACTGTAAGTATATACTACGTAACTAAAAATAAATGTGTACAAACTTTAAAAGTACGGGACTCGAACCCGGGCTTCTCACATACCGTCCCAGAGGCCTCTTATTGTTATCCAAATTATACACAATTTAAAAAAATGTACTTTCTTAATTTGTAATACTACATTTAAAAATGTTATCGTCATTTAAGGTATATCGAGCCTTTGCAGGCAGTATTTATTTCAATAATTATCGCAACATAATGTCAATATACTTCCTTTTTAAAATATACACAAGAATAAACAATAGGTTATTAATATTGTTCCTGTACAAGATGGCTGTTACGCATATGTCAGGTTTCGTCATTTGAATGGTTTATTGTTTCGACTTGCATCGTGATTCATGAATGAACATGTTTTTGTTTTATAATGCTCAGTGGGAGCGCGTCTAACTGTTTCAAATCTCACGTGGTGGAACTTTTACTAAATCATACTTATTTGTTTCTTGTTCCTGTTTAACGAAAATATATAGATACATATAGATAATAACTCTCTGCTTCCGTTGTTCATTCTGTCTGCTTAATTATTTAACCCATTAAGAGTGACTGTCGATGGGAATCGAACCCACATACATCGCGTTTACAGCGAAAAACATGCCTTAAGAAATCAGCAAACATATAAGCAAAAATCACTATGAGATTAGAAACTAAAAAAAATCTTACCACAAACTTTCCCAGTACTGCAACAGGCGTCCAGTTCGAAAGTGTAAATACATTCATTGAGTTCATCACTATCGAAGGACTCCACGCAATCCACGGCGGCGCAATCGAACCTGGGACCGTCCACGTTGCACAAGCACGCCTGGGTGCAGGGGTCGTCGATAAGACTTTGTGGTAGCATTGCACGATCTTCGTAGGGGAGTCCCCTGGAAAGTAAAGGAGTATAAAAATATAGAGTAAATTTATTTTTTTATCTCATCTTATATCTAATTTTTTTTTTTGATTACGCTGTATACTGCCTAATATAGTGTTAAAATAAATATGAGCAAAAAAATTGGGAAAATATAAAGAACATATTAACTATGTCACATTTTTTTAAATTGCTAATTAAAATTTAATTAATTAATTAATTCATTCATTAAGCAATTAAGCTAATAATTAATCCTTATATATTATATATTATTTATGTAAGTCGAATAGCTATAGATATTACATGTTATAATGTTAGAAGGGTCAACATCAAGGCGGGTAAGTATTTCTCGTTTAATAATTATGATATCGAATGAACTATACCTCTGACATTGTATACGTTTGATATATAGTCCAATTAAAGTGTAAAATGTAACTTATTTGCGTATTGTTATATCTAATTCATTCAAGAATTCATTCATTCTATATACCTAATAAAAATAAAAAAAATCAAAACTTCAATTTTTTAACTTCACGCTCTCTAGTATCAATTTTTATCAATTTTATTTCATTTCGAATGATTTTTTTTTAGATATCCTGGAGTCATTATTACTATAAATTCATAAGAAACTAGCTCTAAAAAAGGCAAAAAGTATATAATGTCACTATTTTAGTTTGTGTGCGCAGGCGCAGAAGGTTGTGGTATTTCCAAACGAGCGGTCATGAGGTCACCTGGCTTTTGTTTGACAGATGATAAATAAGTGCAAAAACATGTCCACTTCTTAAGATTTAAGGTCAAGTTTAACAAGGCTTCTCGTTCTATATTGTTTTTGTTTCTGATTTTCAATAGATATTCAAATAAAGGAGATGAATGCCGTAAATAACTGTATCTTTTATGAAGCGTAAATGTAAAGAATTCTATTAGTGACAGTAATTACAATTACTTGTTTCTTGAGAAATAAAGAAAGATCTATTTAGTTCCATAATGCATGCTAAGAACCATTTAATTTTTTTTAGCATGAAAATAAAATAATAGTCAGTAATGTGAAAAACACGACGGTTTGCGGATTTGATTTGTACTCGAGGAAATTAAACATTTAATATTTGCATTTCTTCACTCTGGTAGCCAGGCAAAGCGGGGCGTTGTTTTCCGCCAATTAACATGCAATGCTTCCGGAAATCAGCAGAAATTGGTGAACGGAGCTTTTTAACACTAGGTTCCCTCTACTTACCCTACTTTGTGCGAGGTACAGCGTACAGAAATAATAAGCAAGTAAAATACAAAAGTATGCAATCAAAGTATATGTAGGATTAATTGCACATTTCATTTAATATAACAATAATCTTCGCGGCGCAGCGGAGCAAAGTCTGGCTGTACTCGTAAAGTCAGCCAGAGAGCCAGAGTTCTGGGGTTCGGCCCTCATATAAGGGAATTAATTATTTTTAATATGCCGTAAGACAATGAGCGGTTAAGGTTAAGTCCTGTCACTCATCACTGAATGAGCACTGACCGAGTCAAATCTCTTCTCTTTCTCGTTCTCGCTATATGTGACATAAGCGGAAATAAAATTAACCATGTAGTATGTAAGTTTAATATAATTGTTTTTTTTATTAATCATAATAGTCTGTTAATTGACAGACGTCAATGAGTGACAAAAACACTGTCAATGTCTCCTATTATAAAGCAACTTACCTATAGAAGCACTTTTCTGGATCTGGATGGAGATCTGGACACTGGAAGGCGTCAGGGCAGTTTGTGCTGTTGTCAACTTTTGGAAGTGCCTTACATCCTAGCTCCATGTAGAAACTGTACATGTTACACTCCCCGGGTATGTCCGCCCAACACGTTCCTAATACTGTTATTTAAAATAATATTAGTTTGAAGATATATTGATATAATAATATTATAGCAAGATAGTAATCGTGAATGGTAATAATATAGACCAGGCGTGGCGCGTGGTACTAGTGTGTAATTATAAACGAATTAAGTATTTAATGTTTTCATTTCTTTGCTCTGGTGTGGAGGTAAAGTGGAGTTCTGCCAGTCAACACGGCATTCGGCGGAAAGAGGAGAGCGCAGTGTCTTAAAACTAGTAATAGTATCTACTGATAACGGCTAAAATTGTTTATTTACCTAGTCATAAAATTATAAAACAGAATTTTAAATTACTTCCATTGCAATACTTAACTACTGTGCAAAATTCAAATTTCTAAATAACATATTCAAATTACATCGTAAATTGATATTGCTTGAACAAATTATTAATTTAGCTTGAAACGTGAAGAAATATGAGATTGTGGTGTTCGAAATCCCTGACCTAATGTATTGAGTTATTAATGTAAATATGTTTTTACTCTTTTATACCTATCATTATTATTATTGATTATAAAATAAATCAAATAAATAAATCAGCTTCACGCTGTATCCCGCACACAGCAGGGTAGGCAGAGGGAACCTAGTGTTGAGACACTACGTTCCCCACTTTGGTTCGGTTCGGTTCGGTTCTTTATTTATGGCGCTTCGAGCGTGCCAGTTGAGCACTATTCACTTCGCCAATGTCACGTTGTATGGAGAACACACAAAGGAGGTTGTACGGTAAAAAAGAGATTATATTACACAATAGGAGAATGCATGTCAAAAAGAGTCCAGTTTGTGCCGAATTCTGAAGGCTTTGCGTGTTGAGTGACAGAACTCAACGCCGCTCTTTGCCTCGACACCAGAGCGAAGTTTTTTTTATTATTTTAATTTCTGATTTTTTAAAAATTATAACATATTTTTAAGCTGACCGAGAATATAACGAGTTTATTTATGAGCCGATTGAAGTAAAAAAGACACTGAATGTTTAAAGGAACTTTACCGAAGTGCAATAGTGACAACTGCATAAAAATCGGTTTAGGTATTTTAAGAGATTAGCGTGTACAAAATAGACAAACATTTTAAGACTTATTGCTTTAAGGTTCTGATATTTGAAAGGAGCAGATATTTGAAATTATTACTATTTTTATCAAACCTACAACTACGTTTGTACTTATAGCTCACATAACACAGCAATGACGTGACATATTTAAATAATTTTCATTTTCATCATTTCTTTTCTTTTTAACTAGTTTATTTCTATCATATATTTTCAACATAGTAAAAGTAATAGGCATAGTAAAAGTAACACGAACGAAATTCCTATTTATTAATAGCATTATTAAACTTCCTTCCCCATTTTTTACTGAATTCTGGAGACATTGCTTGTGGAGTAGCGGAACTCAACACCTCGCTTTACCTCGTTAATGCGAGGAAATGAAAATATTTTGTTTTTCTATTCCTCGAGTAGAAATCGAACCCCGAATCTTCATTTACAATTGCACGCTTGTGTCCCAGCGGCACGACCTGCTCTGAGCGATAATTTATATTTTTTTAATATTAATAGTCCATAAATAATTTATTATTTCGTAATTTCAAATCAAATTATGAAATGTACTCGTATATACAAGAACATTTATGTGCTCATTAACACTTATAAAAACGATAAATTTCATTTTATTAGAACTCTAATCTATAAAACAAACAACACACTAATTAAATGCACTTAAAGTAGTTATTATTAAATTTTATCTAAAACATGAAACAACACTTTAAAAGATATAATTCACAATATAAATATTAGCAAAACATTTTTAAATAAATGCTAATAGTTTAAATATTTTTAAAACAAAAATCTCATCTAAATACATATCTAAATAATAATTTTAAACTTTACTTACAAAATATAGTAAAACAAATCGTTGTTTTCATGATATTCTTCATAATTTTTCACAATAAATAAGTTAAAAGTTAACTTAACCGTAAGTACGTGCTATCGGGTTAGTATGTCACTTTGCAATGAAGAATGAATACTATTGACATACGAACTAAAGATTTAACGTTAAATATGATATTTTCGCCTACAGTAGTTTAGGTGTTAACACTGTTAAACGTGATTTGCGTTTAAAAATCTTGCAGGTCCCTTGTTAATATTATTAGCGACCTACACGCGGCTTCGCCCGCTTTAACTTATTGTAGTATTAGAGATAATTATACAAAATCTTTACAGAAATAGTTCTCTTTGTGTTATTCCGTTGTTTTATCTATATTACCGTGAAGTTTCACGGAAATCCGTTCAGTTAGGCAGTGAAAGTAGAACAAACATTTATCTTTACAAGCGTTTACATTTATAATATTAGTACAATAAGACTAACCTTTCCTTAGGCTTCGTCTCCGTGGTTAAATATAAATAACTTAAGAGTCGAGGCTGTCGTAGCGCAGCGGCACAAGACCGCAAAGGTTTGACTGTACTCGACGGTAGTGACTTCGATTCCCACTCGAGGAAATGAAATATTTATTTAGAATTACGTTATTGAGTTCTGCCACTCAACACGCAATGCCTCCAGAAATCAGCAGAAAGTGGGGAACGGAGTGTCTTAACACTAGGTTCCCTCTGCCTGCCCTGGCTGTGTGCAGGATACAGCATGAAGCTGATTTTCTTTTTTTGATCTACAGGAAATGGGCAAAATAAAAATCATTCGAATAAATAAATGCAAAATATATTTCAATACTGTTATAAGCCTCGTTCTACCCTCTTCCAATTGTTTTTTTAAAAACTAACCACTATATTGAAAATTGTTCGTAGTTTTAAACAGCATTACTCAAATTATCTTTTTATAAAGAAAGAATAAAACTAAATAAATGACTTTCAAACTAATTCTTATAAATAACATATATTAATGTTCCATTAATTATGATTATTTCCTAAGTAATCCCTGATATGTTCCTCAAAATATACTTATTTATTACATAAGTACGAGGCACTCGTACTCTGCTGAAGACCTCTCTTCGCCGTCGAATGGATAGTAGCAAGTGGCGTGACTTGGGTGGATCTGAAAATAAAGAGAATTATATATTTCTTATTGTATTATACAATTAAACTTTAATGAGAAAGTTAGCATTTGTTGCCCATTTTATGGGCACAAAATAGGCAAATCCTGGACACACGTATAAGTATATATGGACAAGTAAAAAATAGCTCAACCCGATCTAAATATTGTGGTGTACTTTAATTAAATTAAAAAGAAATACTCTAAATGCTAGAGGAATATCATCTGTAGGTCAAAGGCTGTAAACCCTAATAAACAACATAAAACAATTAAATTCACCTTTCCAGGAGTGACGCATCCATCGTGTGTGACTCTACCGAAGTACAACTTCTCTCCGTCAGCAGTGACGCCGGCCTCCACCGCGCCGGGCGGGACCTCGCCGTTTGTGGAGAACTGCCATGAGAACATGGCGGGTACTAGCACCTGAAAAACATTATTATTTTATTATTTATATTTTTTTTATTAACGAAATTGGCGCCAGTGTAAGATTGATATAATTCTTAAATTTAGTAGATAATCCTTGTTTTTTTAGCGCCACGATTGTATCCCGTAAACTGCAGGGTTGGCTGAGGGAACCTAGTGCTGAGACACTCCATGACACAAACCTAACTACTAATTTGATTGTAATTACCTCAAATTGATCCTTAAGTATCTCTTCACCACCAAAAGCGATGTAGCAAGCATTCTTAGATGGGATCACTTTAGCTGGGAGGATATCTCCTTCGTGATGTGCTCTGCCCGCGTAGATCTCTTCGCCATCAGCGTCAGAGCCCACACGTAGAGCACCCATGGGAATGCTCCTCTGGCTCAAGCAAGCGGGAACCCAACGGTATGTACCTGGGTGGTTTTGTTACTATTTAGTATATGGTAGAATTATCTTTCCTAGAAATATGTTTAATGAATAGTTAGAAATGTATGATGCATTTTGCATCTTGCGTACAAGAATTAAAAGATGTAATGTCATGTTTCCTTAGATTGGTCTTTAGCTCATTTACGAATCCATCAAAACATATAATCTCTATTGAGAGTCTTATAAGGTATCTCATTAACTGATACTACTGCTAACTCTAGTCAAAATTGTTTAGTGTGGTGTGGTAACCCATCAGGTTATCATAAATAGAAAATAACGAATTTTCAAAAACAATATATTGAAGTCACTTTCAATTATACATTTTTCCATTGCTATCGTAAATATTTATTGATATACGTAGAACTTATCAGTTTTTATCAGAAAAAATTGTTATTTTCCGTTTTTATCATTAGATATGTATGGGTGACTCGTTGAAAAAATATGTCAGGTACGTTTAATGTAACAATACTAAATTAAAACAACACATAAAGCAATGGCCAAAACTCTATATGGCTTATTACATACAAGCCTGGAAACATAATGTATTATTATTATAATTTATGTGAAAGAAATTTATAAAAGACAAGGAAAGGAAAGGAATTTAGGAACCATAGAGAGGATTGGCCCAACATCGGCAGACGGTACCCCAAGAATTTGAAGAGATAACACCTCGCTTCACACTACTAATGAAAAAATCAGTAAAAATAACTAAATAGATAGATACATGATAGTCCAAAATTGGATTGTTGTGTCGATTAATCATTTCAAAGACAGTGGATGGATAAGTTTAGCTAGCAGATAATATTCTTGGTAAATAGTGATAAAAGCGATTAAAATAATAAAAAAAATGTAAATATAGAAATGAAATCATGAGCAAAAGCATATTGCTTGGAAGATTTATGACAGTTAGTCATTACATGAATTATTATGTGATTAAGGAGTCATCTCTTCATCTCATAGCAAAGTGCAACGATTTCGTAATCTTTCTAAATAACTAAATAAATAATAATATAGACTAATTTATTGACATTAATGTTCTACATTAGTTAGTGACGTGTCACTAATTAAAGTATTTGCATCAAAACCAAGATTACGTGATCGTTTCCAATCCCATGTCCCGGTAAGACTTACTCCAAGGCAACTCGACAGTTTCTCCGGGTAATTCGGGCACTGCGTCTTCTGGTTGTTCGACTACTTGGACGGGATCAGGAGGAGGGCCAGGGTGAGGGTGACCGTGGGGAGGGTAGAAGTAAGCGGGGTGAACTGGGTAGTATACTACACCGGGGCCATAGGGGTATATGTGGGGAGGATGGCCAGACCCGGGAGGGCCGGGAGGATAGCCGTGCGGTGGAGGCATGCCACCGTAACCGTAATATCTGTCTGCATAATACAAATTAAGATGTTATAGTTGTCTATCTATAATATGTTTAAGTCTTGTTGATTGTTTATTAAAGATATAAGAAAACATCAGATTTTGACCTTTTTTGAAATTTTAGATTAGAAAAACAATTAAATGAAGTATTCACATATTAAAAATCTCTTTTGAAGGACCATAGGTTACGTATTAAATTGGGTTAGATATATAAATTAACTTTTAGTATCAGAAATTTTGTTTAAATAAGATTGTAAAATCGATTATGTTCGATGAGTTATCATATATTATAAGACTTGTTTATCAAAGTTATACTTAGATATCTGTTAATGCCATTAAGGTATCTATTTTATCAGTTGGTAACCACTTGTCGAATGTGCAATCCGAACCAAGGAAAAGAATAAACGACATTCTTGCTGTTATTTCTAGAATAATTATATGAAAGCAGTGTAAATTTCTTGAATATTTAATATTTCTAGAAGCAGCGAAACTACTCGTAATTTTATTAGCTGTTAATAATCACCCATAGCTGTATGTTTGCGCATGCGCATTATTCGGCTGTTCTTTTTTTTATTTTTGGTTCATTAAACCTTACAACTGAACTATATGATACCAGTGTTGATACTATAAATTTAACACTTCCTAGTTCTTTTAAGATGTGATTTGTATTGTACAAGCAGTAGTGTACATAAACATCTATTGCACATATTTTAATTATTTATAAATTTTTAGTACGAGTCCCTAATTACTTATTCGATTGCGATTTTAATTAAAGATAAATTATATAATTATAATGACAATAAACGAACGGACTGTTAAAGTTATTCGTTAATGATAAAGTAAATTTGAAATTATTAAAAATTTCTTTTGTTTCAAAGTATATACACATGTAGGGAATGAAACGCGGCTTCGCCCGCTTAAATTTATTGTTATATTACAGCAAAAAAATCTTACATAAATTGTAACCTGTGTGTAATTCTGAAGTATAAGTTATATTACTGTAAAGTTTCATCTAAATCCGTTCAGCATTTGATGCGTCAAAGTAGAACAAACACCCATCCTCTAAAACTATCCATTTATAATATTAGTAAGTTTATATTCAAATTTAATTGAATTGTGAAACAAAATTAAATTATTCGTGTTATCAACGCGAAGGTTAAATTTACTAGTAATTTCTATGAGTAATTTCTCGAAGGAGTGCATTTACTAATGCAAGTGGATTACATTCTATTTACCATCTTCATAGAGACTGGTGTAGAGCAAATCAACATAACAATTGATGACGTAGAGACGTATATTTCAAGTATTCTCTAGAAAATCAGTATTCTTGTACGTAATGTATTGTTTGTGATATATTATTATTAGACGCTATATGAAAAAATATTATAATATATACAGAATGTTTAACGATTATTAGCCTTAAAGTAATAATTTCTTGTCTATCTCCAATAACTATATAATTTTACAATACTTTTTAAATTTTTTGAAGATAAAGACTTAAAGGAAATGTCAGTAAAAAAATGTTATTGTTAAGTTTTTAACCATTCAATGAATTTGTTACGCTAACGAAATTATTTTAATATAGAGATATACGGCCATTGCTTTTAATATGAAAATGGGTGAAATTGTTATCTTATCAGTTATCTTATCACTCACCTGCCATGTCGCGTCCGTGTCTCACAAACGACTAATGTAATATAAACGCCACGTACCCTTAAATACCGCACACGACTCATTAACAGATAATACAGTTACCAATAATAATTGTAATTTTTTAATTTATTTTCTATCAAAATTTGCTAGATCTAAGAAATAAAATGAAAAGCAAAATTGTTTTGCTGTCACATTGCTAAAATGTCATTTTAAATTTTGTATATAGATCTTAAACTGGGAAGAGGATATGGGCGTAGGAATAGGAAGGGCCGAGTGATTCGTGCCCACCTCAGTATAGTCTTGATTCTACTCCAAATATTTTACCAAAAAAACATCTACATAATCCTAAAAAAAAAAATTAAACTTTAATATGACAGCAAAACTAAGCCCTTTTATAATTGCTAAATATATAGGTACTTATAATTTTATTTGTGTAGAATTGAAGATGAAAGTGTAGTTCTGCCACTCAACACGCAATGCCTCCAGAATTTGGCAGGAAGTGGCGAACGGAGAGAACCCTGCTGTGTGCGGGATAAAGCATGAAGCTGATTTGATTTTAGATTAAGTTACAATGATATTATAAACAATATAATTCTTTCAATCTTTATCGAATTTTCCAATTTCGTGGTTTGGGAAGTTAGTCTGTGTCACTAATTTCCGGCCACTTTGAAACATGGTAGCTATTTGGAGGATTGTGGAGGCATACATTATAAGATATAGAGGGAGTTAGAACCCACAATGTTCCATGAGACGCACGCTAATTTTTAACCAATGCAAAATAATATTAATTATTTCATTCCCCCGAGTGGGAATCGAACCTACAACTAGCATATTTGCAGTCACATGTCTCTAAATATATATACATAGGTTTATTAAAAACTCCGATTCCAGCTTCGGTTCTGTTAAACCACTTCCGTTACTTCTCTACTTTATGCGAGGTGCCCTGAGCCCACCCTTGCTTTATTATGTGAAGTTAAAGAAAATTCGTCATCATTCATCTTATCGCACTTACTACTTCTGAAGAATAAAGTGAAGAACACGATTATAGCTTGGCTACGTTCCAATACCCCAAAATAATAAGAAATATCTCGTATCTATAATACGTGTGATTTCGAATACCGCTACTAAATTAAACAAATTTTACATTGCTAATTATTTTTCTTAACTTACTGTTTGAAGTAAAATCTAATTATACATATTTAAAAAAAATATTTATTTCCCACAAAGTTTCATATTCTCCATAAGGAGTTGAGCAATATTCTGGAATTCTGGTAAACCATACTCTTTGCTGTTCCTCCTATAGTAGTCGACGGAGCCGTAAGTCACAACTAAACTTTTTAGAATATCCTTTATTATATTTTTAAATATTTTCGGCTTCGGTCTGCTATCCTTCTCCGCAATTTTTATCATTTGGATTGCCTATTAATATGTAAGATATTATTATTTATACTACAAAGAGGCCAGGTTATGGCGCAGGGGCACAAGCGAAACCAAAAGCGCGACAGGTTGTATATTCGATTACCTCTTGAGGACATAAATTTGATATTTTCATTTCTTCGCTCTGGTAACGAGGCAAAGCACGGCGTTGAGTTCCACCACTCGACACGCAATGCTTCTAGAATTCGGCGAAAAGTGGGGAACGTAGTGTCTTAACATAAATAACAAATAGTTGTAATCTGTTAGTCAAATCTTACTAAACTATCAGTACCTACGGTTAGTCATAAAATTTAGTTTATCTAATCAACGTGATCATACAATATTTTGTACAAGTAAATAAAATTTCGAGAATTTCAATTTTATAAGTAGTAAGTAATTATCATTATTTATAAGGTATACCTTCACTTTCCAAGAATTTATTAATTCACCTAAGGAAGTTCCTTTTAAATTTAGCCCCATATCTAGCAAGGCTCTTTTTAATATTAGTAAATGATGACGGCGACATATTTCTCCTGAAATATAATATAAATATATAGTAGTCGACGAATCGTGGCTGCGCTGGAGTTAGCTGTATATGCTGCGTCGATTTCATCTTACAATTTTTCTCACTTTTGATTATTCCTATCCCGGGCGAGTAATGCACGGAAGGTCCAAAAAAATATGCGAATAAAAATACAATATTTTTATTCGCATTCGCACATTTGGGGTAGGAAAAAGCTCCCTTTGGCCTTTCCCACTTCCTGCCAATTTAGGAGACAATTTGTTGTGCGTGACGGAATGTATCTAATGTCGTTTTTGATCATATAATTGACCGGAATATTTTTTGCCGGTGCCGGTGCCGTTGTTTTTGCCAACGTGTACCTACTGTTGGGTACACAGAATTTTAAAAAAAAACTATCTATATAAATATGTGTCATGCGGACATACTAATTCAATATGTTATTTGACCAATAGATAAAATATAAAATAGAAAGTGGACATTTTTATCTTTCGCACAAATATGAAATATCGTACCTTTCTTGCAACCTTGTTCGTCGTATCCATTTCGACAGTCAAGTTTTCCATTGCAAATTTTATTAAGTGATACTCTTTCCTTCGCATCTTTACATTGATATGCAGTTAACTTTGGTTCTGCAGCACAAGCTTTATAACACACTTTTGAGCAGAAAGGCACAGAACAGGTGCCGTTTCTACAAAAGCAACTATCGTTAATCTCTCTGTCATTACCTGTACTAGATCTTTTTAATGCGAGCCCCAAATTTTGGTTTAAAGTTGCCAAGAATAAATAGGCATCTTCAATTTCGCTAGAACCTGCTGACTGTTCCAAAATATCTGTGTATATAATATTTAAAAGAGAAAAGCATTGGTCTCTCAGTTTAGTTATTATCATTTTATCAGGATCAGACTGAGTGGTGAACTTTTGTAACTTTGTGACCAAATTGTACAGATATAGCAACTTTTTTCTTGTCGAAGGACGTTCTTTGGAAGCTTTTAAATTCAACATTTTGAGTATAGTGCTGTATATTCCGTGAGCATCAAACTTTGCGTATCCTAAAGCTGTGTTTGCAAATTATTGAGAAATTATCAGTAGTGCATAAATTAAAGGTAAATAGCAATTTATTTTTATGGAAATTATTTATATTTTTGGACTTACCAGTATCGCAACCATTTTCATCACTTTCATCAATACAGTCTGGTCTGCCGTCACATAGAGAATTCAGTGATATTACACTTGAGCCGTTTGTAGATTCGCAATTCCAGTTAGCCAGGCCGTGCTTATGTCTACAGATGCGCTTGCAAGTGTCTGTGCAATTCGGACAATGATCTCTAATGCAGCTACATTTTGGTGGCCAAGTTATTTTTTCTACCGTTTCACTAAGACCTATTTTGTCATGACTTCTTCGTGCAGCAACAGGGATATCATCACTTTTTTTAGAGCAAAGTGTACTGTGTAATGCTAGCGCAAGTGAACTAATAATTAGAGCGATTTCATTTGCTTTGCGATTGATAATTACTTCGCTATCAGTTTCTTTATTTTCAGCTAATTTATTCATGTGTGAAGAAAAATTTAAATATTGCTCTTTAAAATCTAGCTGAGTTTGTAGAACGTCTCTGATAACACGAGTTTGTGTTAGTTCATCAACGTGAAAACAATTATGTTCATTTAAATTGTCTATTTTATTAATAATTTTTATTGAGAATTCCATTCTTTCCATAACTACAAAATATTTTACCATAAAATCCTTGATTTTCGCGATTTTTACGCACTTTAAATGAAACTCTTTAAACGGATTATTCGTGTACGTTACGTGTTTGAATGGTCCAGTGCCCAAAATGTATAAAACTATATATAAACAATTAATACGTCCAAACAGTTACATTTAAAATGTTTATACATATCAAAACTTATTCATCCACTGTTATTTGATTAGAAAAACTGTACTGTTAAATCTTACCTTGTGAACCGCAATATTTTTCATCAGACCCATGCGGGCAGTCAGTGCTACCATCACACAACGTGTCTAAGGAAACGAGATCATCGTTATAAATACATTTTAAGCTGTTCATATCTAGTATTTCAGAGCAAACTTGATAAGCATTATTGCATATATCAGCTACGGTAAAACTTTTAAGTGTGTGACTGGTTGCAACATTATTATTAATAAAATCGGTCCTTCGAATTTTGTTATTATTTGCAAAATAATTATCAATTTCTTCTTTACCATTAGTTTCTGTAATTACTCTTGGTCTTTCATCCGTTTGTTGGATTACGGGGACTATATTTAATTTTTCATTTATTGAATCTAAAAATCGACGTTTGATATTGCCTAAAAGTTTCTGCTTACTTTCCTCCGTTTTTAAATTATCTAACTCGGCATTGATGAGGTTTTTTATCGTATTTGATAAATTATTTACTGCCTGCGTCCTTTCCTTAGAGTCGTTTCTGTCTACTGTAGGTTTGTCATTTTCTTTCTTTGTTTCATTATTTTTCTCTTGCATTGTGAAATTTAAAATCTTTTCTTTGATTCCTTCCATAATCAACTGTACATGTTTCTTACCTTTTTCGCCTAAATGCTCAGCTGCTTTAAATAATTTATTTTCTACAGATCTTATCACAAATTCTCTATTATTCGGAGAGGAATGAGACAAAATGTCTTTCGCAATTTTGTTTACTTTATTCGTTATATTGTAATTGTTTTGAGATAATACTGACACATTAGAATCTCCATAGTCAGATAGTCCTAAAATTTGAAAATTCTACCTGAATATTTACAGTAATATATTTTATATAAATTTGTAAAATTAATCTTACCATTCGTCTGTAATATCACAAATATAATTAAAATTGTGGAAATCAGGCACAACATTACAAAGCACATAAATCTATTAAAATTTATAAGTAGTTAACAGTAATTTTTTTGGTATTAATTGCTAATAAGCAATGGCAATAAAAGAGTTATAATCTACAACAAATTATTTTTCTAATATAACTAGAAGGTGATAAGATAACGGGACTAATGTCGCACAGTGGTTCTGGGTTCTCATTTGGGACTTTAAAAGTGTTACTTAGATATAACATTCTCTGCGGCAGTCATTAAAAAAACGTTTTACTAAGTGGGTACGAAGAGCTCTACTCTTTTAAAATTAAACCATTTAAAAGGCATAGAACTTATAAGAATAATTAAAATAAAATATACATATATAACATGCAAAAGATTTCTTAAATTTATTTTAGGTTAATTTTGTATAAAAAAACTATTTACTATTACGTAATTTTAGTTTAAATAACGTTTGTGAATTAATTGTTTAGTATTTCTTAACGCTTTATGTGTTTACAAACGACAATTGAAATTGTCAAAATTAAATATGTCAAAGGATGAAAGGAGGATTGACATATTTATTTATAATTATAATTCCTCTAGAGTTTAAAAAAGTAAACCAGAATTTGTAAATATATATTGCTAAACTATTTCGAAAAATAATTTATATTGTAAAAATGTTAACTACGTCTATTACTAAACTAACCCAGGTATGTTATGTTACATACAAAATGTAACCTCACTTTTTTATTAGGATATTATTTAATGATTTTTTAATACATTTTACAGTCTGCTAATATATTGTCGCAATGGTCACCAATATTAGCATCTCAGTTGCACACATCGGCCGCACTAAACAGAGTGGTTTCCGGAAAATATCGGATCACGAAAAAGAGAGACAAGCCCCTTACTTATGAAATGGCAAATCCACCTCATTACATTGCTCATCGAAAGTCTTGGAACTCTTGGAATACATGTAAGTAGTATAATATATATATATCCAGAAAAATCGTTATTTCTCTTTTCTAGGCATTTTTGGTTCATCTAGGAAATTTAGATGGGAATATTCTAGATAAATATTATAATAAATATTTTTATAACAGAAAATATTTATTATAACTAAAGCCATTGCGATTGTTATTGTGATCGTTTTGGGTCCAATGGCCACTCTTAGGAATAAATTATTTACATTTCTCATTCTGTTGAGACAGTGCGGCATTGAGCTATGCAACTCAAAATCAAATACCTTAACATAAATTTGTCTCTACCTACCCTGCTATAGGCAGAATAAAATGTGAAGCTGATAATAAATATCAAACTTACCCAAAAATTCTTAAATGTTTCTTATAATGTAAAAATAATAATATGCAATTTTTCTTAGAAAATGAAATACTTAGTATACCTTGTTTCCAGCCAGTTTAAAAGATGGTCTGCGTAAATCAGAGACTGCTGTAGAAGATGAATTTATAAGAAGATTCATGACTGGCACATGGCACGGTCTTGTTTGTAGTGAGGTATGTAAATTATTTTACGTATACAATTCTTTTATGCATATAAATAAATGCCGCCGTTTGTTATACTCCTGCTCCTACACATTTGGACCAATTTATGTCAAAATTTGTCTCTATTGGTTTCTAAATGGTTGGAAAATATAATTTTAATTTCTTCTAAGTAAACAAAATTTATGAAATTAGTTTATGACTTAAAAAAAAAGTCCCTATTACAGGTAATTATAAAACGTCAATTCAATCATATACGTATAGCAGCCATCATACGACGAGCAGTGTCACCCACAAAAATGTACTTCCTCATTGGTTATACGGAAGAACTTCTATCAACTTGGATACAGTGTCCGGTTACATTAGAATTACAAACTGTGGATAGCCACAAAGATGTTGTCTTTAAATATATTTAATTTGTTATTGTTATATAGATTTAGAATACAGAATAGGCAATTTATTTTTGTTTTATTTATTTACTTTAGTTTCATTTTGAGTGACCTATCACCACATGTGTTTACAGTAGATTCTCTATTCCTAAATAGAGAATCTATTGTTAAAACATTTATCACTTTTCATTGATTTTCCAGACAATGATAAAAATGGATCTTAACACTGCACTTTGTCTTATCTGGCCAGAGAAAGAAAAATATTTTACTGCACGGAGATTGTACCCACAACTCTTGTTATTATTTTAGTGTGGTTATTTTTCGTTTTATATAATTGTTTTCATATATCTTAAATATTTAACTAATTTTTCTATAATCTACATAAATCGATTTTATTTTTAAGCAATACTAATACTTGAGCTAATCTCAAATATTATCTGCCCTTAATGTCACAACTTAATTTAAAAAAAACATCTACATCAGTGAATTATCCAAAACATTAAGGAAAGAAAAGAAATAAAAATTCAACACATAAAATTCATATTCTCTTATAATTTGATTCAGCATATCATACACAATGTGTCAACAAACAACAGCGAGACGCGGGCCGCACGCACTCACTCACACCCCAGACACACATACGTACATACACACATAACCACGTTTACACGAACATATGTACATAAATACACACACGTTCATAGATATAAAACGTATGCACACGCATGTATATATATACACACGTACACGCACACACTGACACCCCGTCCAGCGCGACCGAACTTCTGCACATTTGTACTTTTTGTAATTTGCCTTTAATCGTGTTGCCTGATTTTGTTTTACATAATATATGTATAGTATTAGTAATTGTATTTTAAATACAAAGAAATCGATTATAAATAATTAATTGAAAAATCGAGTTGAGATCGAACTATCGTCATTAATAAAAACTAATTGTAAAGCAGAAAGATGAATACTCAAGTTTTATAATATTTAAAACAATAGGAATCAATAATATGGTTCAGATCAAAAATTTCTTTCAAGTTCGATCTCGTCTCCTTACACAGATTATAAAAAAACTAATTAATTTATAAAGTATACAATATTAATATGTAGATAATCAATTTAATTTAAATATTATTTTCACAGCAATTTAAAAAGAAGGGGTCTGTTATAAGAACCAAATACATTAAAAAGGACATGCAACACAAAATCTAGCAACACCGAAGCCAGAATAGGTACACACAATAATAATATAAGTTTCATAAGAAATTTTAACACTGAAATGCTCTCGCGTTATGTTCAGGTAAATTTATATTGTCTATCACAGTGACGTAAAGCATTTGTCCTTACATACTAGTGAGTTATCGCGATCTTATTTATTATTAAATCACCGTAAAACGTTTTGTCTTCAGAAAATATTATTATTTATGATATTTTTTCTTTTTTTTTAAAGTCTCAACCAGTCTTTAGAATTGAGCTAATTCGATAGTGCCTGTGGAATGTCTGTCGAGATACACACAACTTTCGAGGCTAAGGCCGGTTATACACTGACATTTTTTTTTACAGTTAAACTCGAGACTGAAAATAAAAAATATAAAAATAAATTTATATGACTGTAAATTAATTGACAACTATAAGATTAAAAAAATACTGTCAAAAAAACGTCAACGTCCGGCCCCACTTCTGTCAAAGTCAGTTTGCGCAGAAGTCACGGCTGACAAAAGGCGAACGGCTCGCTCGTTGCATAAGCATTAATTGTCGTATTTACAAAATAAAATTTACATTTAGTAATTTAAAGGCATTCGTGATGAAATATTGCATTATTGAAACTTCCCAGTCACAAGTATCCTTTGAGGATTTATAGCAAAACGTAATTGCCAATATTCAAAAAATCGTAATTTTTCTTTTTATATTTACATGACAACTAAAATACATATAATACAGGTATATACAAATAAAGTCATACAATCGAATACTAAACAATAATCATATCTGAGGACTTTCAATAATGCATAGAGTATAAATTGAAAACATAATTAAAAAAAAACGGTTTAAATATACAAATGTAATGTGCGATAATTATTATTAGAGCTATTAAGTAAAATTGACCATCAAAATTGTATTATAAGTAAAGAGATCATCTACTACAAATAAATTACAATAAAATTGTTACATACAGGCATCCCTCGTATAACACGGTTAATTCGTACCGTGCTATATCGAAACCGTGTTATACGAAACCAGGTATACCATACTGTACACCGTGTAGTATCGAGACCTTGTCTCGTGTTATATCGAAACCGTGTTATACGAGACTTTGAAATCATACAAATAAAGGCAATGCGTACCGTGTTATATCGAAACCAAATCTTAAGGTGTAAAATTTTATGATAGCTGAAATTTCGTTCCAAATACTACATAAATGAAAAAGGAAGTTACCTTGAAGTTTTTATTAAGAAAAATAAATTAAATTCTATTTTATGATGAAATACAATAATTAAAAAATACAACAATAAAATATATTCAAAGACTAATAATAATAATTACATAGTATAAAACAAGTAGAAACAGCTTATTGAACGAAAAAAAAGTTCATATTTAAAATGCATATTTTTCAAAATCGTGTTATACTAATATCATTTCTTGCATCGTGTAGTATCGAAACCGTGTTATATTAGTCGCAATTCTTGGACCGTGTAATATCGAAACCGTGTTGTACAAGTACCGTGTTATACGAGGGACGCCTGTATATTAAAACTTATAGTCATTTGAGACCGTTTTTAAAATATATTTTCGAAATCGAGAAAATTTAAGAAGCACAAAATATAAACTAAAACTTCAATCTTTTTTTAATCTATAAACTAAGTACATTAATGTCATATTACACTTAACAATAAGTGTATTTTATTTAAAAATATATTCTGATAGGTAATAGAAACTTCTAATAATAACTCTAAAAAAATATTTTACATGTAGATATGTATATTTTAAAAACGGTCTCTATATATGCTTTAAATTTGCTTTTTTTTTAAATACTGAAAATATATTCGATTGTATCTGTATTTAAACTTTACTCGATAGACACACCAAAATCGCTCAAAAAGGGTACATGAATATTTTTAAACATACACAATTATCCAAAAAAAACGTTATACAGAATGTACTTTTATTGATTTGTGACATCATTACACAGTAAGTAAAAGGTTATTTCAAATATTATGTACCCTACTGATACCTGTACGGAAACAACAGAAAAAAATGTATGCCGGCCAGCCTTAGTGTAAATAAATTATGAGAAACAATAGTTTTTCACAAATATCGCACATAATTTATATGATAAATAAAACTTTGTGTATAATTAATTACGTCAGATTATTAATTTAAAAAAACAGATGAATTTTACAATTATTAAAACAAAATTAATCAACCAGTTTATAAATCTATTAATTATACGCAAAACCTTACTTCTTATAAATCAATCCAACAATTTTAACTTAAAACTCATCAGCATGTAAGTACATAAGTGAAATTACAAAATTTTGAAAAAAGAAATCGTTGACATATAATATAGCATCTACAGTTTCAGTTTCAGACTTTATATTTGCTCAGCCATTGTTCTACATCGGACATTTTTATGTTATTATACAATAGTGTTGTAAACAATTCAATGAAAAAAAAGAATACATTTATAAGGTAGTATAGCGAATTGGTGATAATAATAGTATAAAAACGGCGGTTTCAGAAGTAAGTATTCATATAAAGTATTACAATTATTTTATAGGGTATATTTATTTAAGATGCTTTAATAAAAAATATATTATTGGCAGTTTTATTATAAAGTAGAACTTTTATAAGGCATTAATTAATTATCATATAATTTTTTTGTCAATTATGTAACTAATATTAAAAATTTATGACGCAGTAATCTTTTTGAATGCAGTAACGTATTGTTTAAAATTAATTATCTAATGTTACTATAAAGATGGAAAAAAGAAAATAAAAATATATATGAAAATTTACTTGGAAACCGTCATCTCAACTTTTGTGCTCAATGACACCAAACTATGACGCCACGCCCAAACAACACCTAGATAATACAATTTACAAAATTTCCCAAAGATCACTTGATATGACGACTTTATATTCTATCTGTACTTAGAAAAAAATATACATCGAGTGTAAAAAAAACGTATTTTATAAAACACCATGTACCCTAGAAGTAATTCGATATACCCTCCTTTATTCATGATTTGGCTCACATAATATATATCAATGACAACTTTACGATACCTATCACAAAATTGCAGTTACAAGTTAAATTAAACAGCACCTATAGTTTGATATACGTAATAATATAAATATAGAATAAAAAATATTCAAAATCATATATATAATAATGAAGACAAAAAAATTAAGCGTAGACACGATTACTATGCAATGGTCCAATTGTTTTTTGTATTTGTATAAAAAGTTCCAGTAAATATCACTATTTATTCCGTTTTGACAACTAACGCTTCACAACGAGGACACAATGGGAGATCGATCTATAGTTTTTGCTCATTAAAAAAAAAGAAAAAATGGGTTAAATTATAAATAAAATTCATAATTTAAAAAATATAAAATTAATAACTATTGTAATCTGATTCTAGATTTAAAAAAAACATGAAGAAATGCTATTTTAACGAGCACAAACCATACAATTTCCCTATGACTAGTTAAAAAACAACATAGCTCCACTCTTAGTCTAATGATAGACAAAAAGATCGACGATACGAACAATCCTTTGACAAAAAACAAAAAAATACGGCAAACTAATTCCGACGAACGAACGATTGTACGACAGTTTAATAAATTTATCATTCAAAAACCATTTCATTCGGCCAGGGACGAAGTGCCGTCAAAGTATCGGCAACACATTCATTCGTTCATTCACACACACCCATACATTTGTACTAAGTCAGTATGCTACCCGCTAGAGGCACTAAACATACGGACCACCATACGATTAATTAATTATTACTTAAAATTAACAAAAAAAATCCATAGGATAAAAATTTTAAAAAAATCGCGTCCAAGAAAACAATCACAGTCCGTGTGTTTTGTCCCTAAAGGTCCCGCTGTCGACCATCTCTTAGGAAAAATTTACGATCTAATCTACAAAATGCAACGTCGGCGAGAATACTGAAACAAAAATTATAAACATTCAATTTACAGTGAGTTCGACGAGTCGTGGCCGCCCTAAGCTTAGCTATAGATAGCAAAAGTAAGGCGCTCACGACTCGTCGACCGTACTGTACCCTAAATCTAATTGAATTTGTAAATATTTCGAATGAAATGTCACAATGAGTCACTTGTAAAAACTACTTAGACCTACAGAGAGGTGTCCGACAGCGACGACACTACTCTTACGTACACCGAAATCGGAATACCAAAATCTTTTAAGAAACAGGCTATTCATTTATCACGTAACGCATACATTAACAAAATATGAAAAGAATAAAAAGTCATTAGAAATTATAAGAAAATTATACAAATTGTATTTTTTTAGACATTACGTTATTAATGAAAAGCCTTCAGAAAGGTACTTAATTAGTATAGTATAGAAGTTTCTAAGTCTCGCTCAAGTTTGTTTGGACACACGCGTTTTTATTAACCTAGGAGCGTCACCCGACTTTGTTCTAAATGAACACCATTTAACATATCGACCACAACACTAAGGCCTTTATATTGCTATATACTGCACATGTTATGTATATTCATATTTTTTTTATTTATTTAAATTATTCGAAAACAAAAATATAAGTTACAATTGACAATATAAGAAAAATCTGTACAGTAATTTCGATTAATTTGATTTGATATTGTATTCAATTGTATACTTAACTTACATGAGCTTCCAATGTTACCAACCAAAAAAAAGTATGCATAAATCTTTAATACCAACATAAAAGTAATAACATACTGCTATATATAGCAATATGAACCTATAACCACCATATCTAAACACGACTCAATGATTGAATCATACAAGCAACACTGTAACGCTAAGTTACCAACTATTGTTCATTTAACATGTTTTGATAAGTGAGACAATTTATAACAAAAAGTGTTAATATTAATTTTTTTTAATTACATTTTTTTTAAAAACAATATCGAAACATCCAAATTAATTAGCAGTATTACAAAAAAATAATTGCTGAATTAAAATGAAAATATCGAATGAATTAAATCGTATACATCGATAAAAACCGTAAAGTTGGTATTACTGCAAAAAATGAAAGAAAATAAAAGAAAGAAATAAATTGTCCCACAGATCTCCATTCAGAAATACGAATTTCGCACTGTAAAATTGCACGCCCAGTCTCACCAACATTGCTAACATGCCCATTACCTAAATAAATATACAGTGGAGGAATATTCACTAATTCATAAATGGACGTTTGACTCGCAACATTTAATTTGTGCTTTTTTCTCATTTGTATACACATAATTCCAAAATATCAGAACCCGATTACAATTTTCACAGATTATATAAACGAAAAAAAAAACCGCTGTAATTGCCGCAGACAAAAATTTCAAATTATATTATTTATTTTATGTAAAAAAAGCATTTCCGCATCAGGTCCCGGCTATATAGAATAATAACATAATTCCTCAACTGTATAGTGATCAATAAACTAAGCGTAAAATTTGCCCACAATCTATTACTATTGAAAAAATATTTTCCTCTCAAAATTTTATATGAATTATTCACACTGTTCAAAATTAACGACGGAACGGTCGTATTAAATATAATTAATATATTTAATTGTGTTCCAAAAGTCCTAAGATTGCACTGATGACGTCACGAACTAAACTAAGCTACTAGCGTTGCCAGATGTAAAAATTTTAAAGTGTAATAATATAAGTAAAATTTATACACAAAAAGATCGTCTATTGTTATTAAATTTTAAAGAAAAAAAATAAGCCAAATAAAAAAAAACCTTTGTACCTAAACCCTCTTTTAAATGAAAAAAAAAACCAACGGAAAAACATGAACAACCCATTTAAACAAATTTTTTTTGCAATCACCTGGCAGCGCTATACCACAGATAATTAAAAAAAAGAAAACCTTCGAAATAATTCAAAACAGATTGATTGAAATGAGCAATGTCCATACACTCTATGCTAACGCTTTCACTTTCCACTGCAGAATCACATCGTCGGCTTAGACTGTAAACCTGCTAACAGTTTATTAAAAAAACCATGAGTATATACGTATTATCAGAAGATTTTTATAATTTCAAAAATTGATTTATATTAATTAATCGATTTTGTTATTTCTCTTTAAATAAAAAAATAAATAAATCAGCTAAAAAATGTATTTAGCACGTTTACAGTCTAAGCCACCGTTATTACATATTAATATATTCTATTTTGTCAATAAGTAAACATATCTACGAGTGGAAAGGGAACATTCTAGTACAATAACACATTGAGTTAAAATATTACTAAGGCAGTTTTTAAACGAGACACATCATCGGTTTAAACTTACACTCTATTTCGTCCATTGTTTCTAAACGTAGTCTATTTGATAACAATGACGTATCTCGTTGGTATTGAACTCTACCAACCTTTAGAAGTTATTTAGAATTTGGAAGGATCTAATAGTGATATAAAAATTTAAGTATACAATGTTTGGGACATGTTTGTTTCAGTTTGTATTTTTTGTATATTACCAAAATTAAATAAACATCTTTTAAAGCAAATGTGTGTAACTAAAAAAAGGTATTTATATATATCAAAATTAAAATTAAAATTCAAACATATCCCAAGTGAAACTAACTCAAACTTCTGAAAGTTGGTAGCACCCGCCCTCACGTTTTACATGTGTGTTTACTATAATGTTGATTTTTAGTTTGACCATCAAATTGACTGTGCTGGTGTTTTCCATACATTTCATCATAGTGGCTATCAAACTTGCTATATTGTTGACCATCAAGTTTTCCATACTGATGTTGACCATTGAGTTGACCATCAGGTTTGCCATGTTGGCCATTTAGTTGACCATCAATTTTATCGTGTAGATGTAAGTGTTGTAAGTGTGTGTGTAGTGGTCGCTGCGGTGGCGGGGCGTGCGTGGTCGCGTGCTACCTGCGCCCTATCAGCCCATTGCTGTTGGGGCTCGTGGTGGGCGACATCTCGAGCTCAACTAACAACGGGAAGTGGTCTGGAAATATTATACTAATTATTAGTATTACATATATTATATAACATATATTATCTATATATATAAAATCGAAAGGTCACTCACTCATCACGAAATCTCAGAAACTACATGTACTAGGAATCTGAAATTTTGCATAGGAGTTATTTATAGGACGTAGGTGCTCGCTAAGACGGGAATTTGCAATATTCGACTTCTAAGGGGTTGTTTTTGGGGTTGAAAGTTTGTATGAAACTTCGTTACTACAAATGCGTCTCAAATTTTGCATAGACGTCACCAGGTCGTAGTCATGGAGACAGAAATTAATAATAACATAGTTGACGCCGGTGAAACCGCGAGCGGGCCGCTAGTACAATATATATGTTAAGTGCAAAGTTTTGTAATATTGTTTATTTTGGACGTAACTCATCATGTATTTTAGTTAACTTTTTAAAATAGTCTTTAAATAATTTACAAAAACAAATAGTTATTTTAAAATTTAAATGACTAGTAGAGAAGTGATGAAAAACCTTTCTTTTCCTATACAGCATTTAAATGTAAGACACTCCATTCTATGACAAATATTTCGTCGTATTCAGTGATGTATCCAGAGCCTAGTGTCCGGTGTCTAGTGCCCAATGTCTAGCTACTTAAATATCTAGTGTCTAGTGTGTGTCTAATGGTGTAGTGCCTAATATGGAATGTCTAGTGTATAATGTCCAGTGTCCAGTGTGCGACGCGTAGTGGCACTCACCGGAAGGTATGTGCGGGTGCGGACAGCCGACCACCTTGTGCTCGCGGAACCACTCCTGGCTGAGCGGCCCGAGCAGTCCCAGCGGCGTCATCGACTGTTTACTGTAGAATATGTAGTCGATGATGCCCTTGAAGTCGAAGCTGCAAATAATGTACGGAAATTATATTATAGTTTTTATGATAAGTAAAAGTTAAGTATTGAATAAGTGTGTTGTATTTTTTTATTTTGAATTTTGAATAAAGGTCCGCGTTAAGCTTCGCCATTCAAATGACTCAAAAATTGTTGAAAAGAAACGTTCAGACATTTTAACACTACGCTCCCTGTTATATGCGGGATGCAACGTGAAATAAAAAAAAATTGCAAATCAAAACTCACGTATAGTTAGTATACGGCATGATGTCCTCGCTGTAGGCGGACGCAAGTTTGAAGTTATGCGTGAACTCGTGGTCGGAGCCCGGCATGCGCCGCAGCGACGTCGCGTAGCCGAGCTCCTTGAAGTCGCGGTGCTCCGCCGCCACCCGCCCCGATGATAGGAACTCGACGACACCTGGAGAATTATGGTTAATATTCATATTAACGGGTGCCAATAGGCGCAGGTTAAAATCGTGATTCATTCAAGATTTGGGTATGTTTGTATCCATATTATCTAGATTATACCTGCGGCTTCGCTAATATCGTCAAATGGAAAGACCTAAGAGTTGCATAACACATTGCACATGGATAGTTTATAACTATTAACGCGATGTAATTATTTCTTAAGAATTAATTATGAAGATAAATGTACATAAAAAAACGCAAAGATGCAACATAAATAAAATAATAAGAAGTCTCCATTGGCAAAAGACGAAACACTCACCACTATCAGGTAAAGAATTAAAATCTCCACACAGTAAAAGTTGAACATTGTCCTTCTGGCCGGTGATTCTGAGCGTTCTCGCCGAGTCGTCGAGTATGGACCTCAGTTCGTTGCTCAGCATCATGGTCTGTATCAGTTTGACGTCACAGAACTCGGGGTCCCAGTGGATGTGGGCAGTGCATACTAGTATCGGTTGTGCTAGGATCGAGCTGTCTGTTGGTACACCTGGAAATTATAAGAGTTGAGCTTTTAAAAGCATATGTTAATCGTTAATAAAATTAAAGACAAACGCAAAGATAAATAATTGTATATTAATAAAACGACAACAAGTATTTTTAAGTTTACTATCGACGTGCCAACTAAAAAAAAGAAATGACTAACAATTAAATAAAGAAGAATGTCTTAGACACATTAGTATAGCGTTTCGAATTACTTTTTAGCCTAAATTAGTGTTTGTACAAATAACAATATTTAGTAATGGTAGACTAGTTCTAACAATAACATAGATACTACAAAATATTTACTACAACAGACGAAAATAACATTAAGTAAGGCATGCCAAAATAAATTATTACAGAAAGAGAAAAAAATCTTAATAAAAGAAAGAATCATTACATATAATACTTTTTCAAATTATGACACCCTCAATCGGGGTAACTTTGACAGATACGCACATTGCAAAAGTGTTTTTGTTTTTTTAGTGCCTTCATAATACTTTTCACGCATAGACATTCACATAAACATTTTAAAACACATCAGTATACTAGAAAATCTGAATTCTGTAGTCTGTCAAAGTTCCGCTAACTTTGGCATAAAAGAAGATAAAGAACAAGAACTACTCATAGAAAGGTATTCATAATTTTTCTTCTTATCAATATAGGTAACAGTGGTTCACGTTTTAATTTACAAAAATATGGAGAAACAGTCTTAAAAACACGTCTAATAGAAAACTTTTAGGCAAATTAAACAGAAAACAAGCCAAAATAATATAAACAACCAAAAAAAAAATGAAAAATCATAATCTCCAAAATTGTCATCCCTTATGTAGAACCCCGGCTCTTTTATACTAATTTACTGGTATCTAATCATCATATTTATTTTTTTCAATTTCAAACAGCAATTCGTTTGATGTTAATGATGCTAAAGTAAGTAAGTAAGTAAGTAGTAAGTAAAGTAAGTCCGTCTATATTTGTGTTTTCTTTGTGCTGAATCCTAAGTTTCTTTCCGTTTTTAAAATAAACATATTGAATAAAAATAGTCAACATAATTATATTATACGAAAAAATTGTGGAGACGAGTTCCGAGTTTCAATGTTACCCGAAGAAACAAAGTTACCCAGATTGACTGAAACAGTTTTGATTTTTCTTTCATTAAAAACAAAAATAGAAGTAAAATTTATAAAATATCTTTCTGTAATTATTATTTACTAAACAATCCAGCAATATTGTTGTAAAATTAAACGATACACACCGATTATAATCTTATCATCGCCGTTAAGGCCTGAGCCGGGAGCACGAGGGAAAGAAAGAAAAATATTTCAAATAATTGTATTATACATGTATGTCATTGCATTATATATTTTATGTTTTTTCAGTTAAAGAATAACAATTATCAATAAGTATCAATAATCAATATACTTGTACAAAAAATGATAACTTAGTTTAAAGTCATTCTATTAAATAAAACTCATGTAAGTTTTAATAGATTTCAAGCAAGATAATCTAATAATTATTACTCAATTAAAAAAACTAATTACTTATACACTTATAAAATTTATTAACCAATTAATTTTAATTTATTATATAATTTATCTTTATACAACTAAAAAAAAAATCACCATAGTATAATCTAAATTTCAACCAATATAGGTACACGAGTACGATTACGGCGTAACAAAAACCAATTCCGAGTCAAAAAAAAGAGCGTTACATAATTCAAGAACAAGTTTCAAAAGTAATTTAAGTACAGCTTTCCATTAAGCCGTCGCGTCGGTACCAATTAATTGAAAATATAATTTTTTGTAGTGACTTAATAACGCGTTGTATCGCCGTTCTTCCGGTTAGTTGGTCTGTTTGCGTCGTCCGTCGGCAAAAATATCGGCAATTAAAAATGTTTGGCAAAAAAATATAATTAAATAATCAATTGAGACCATTTGTGGCGCAGGGGCATAAGCGTGTGACTACAACTGCGACAGGTTGTGAGTTCAATTCCTACTCGAGGAACATAAATATATAAAAGAAATCAGTACAAATTAAAATGATAAAGTAAAGGAAGCCAACATATATCCATTCAAACGATGAGATATGCTATAGATTATTTACAATATGAATAGCAACGCTGCGCTATGTCTTGCTAGGGGGGAAAGATTAAAATAATTTGAGGACAAACAAACATACCCCCGGACTGTAAATCGAACTCACAACTATCGCGCTACCTACACTATAGGCGATGTATAGAATTAAGTGAGTATAAAATTTGACACGACGGTACAAAGTTTTATATTTGAGAAACGTATACTTTATTCGTAACTATCAATTATTTTTACAGCTAATGGTTGAGGAAAACAAAATTTAATTAATAAAAGAAATGTCACCTGTCTGCCCTACTAATAATAAGGTTGTAAGAGATACTACAATAAATAAATGTATGAAAATTTTCTTTTTGGGAATAATTATAAAAGGTTTATTTAAAAGCTTTAATAACATACATTATAATTATGGTAACATGTTCCAAATGATTTCGTTTACACGACTACAATTTTGTATGGGAATAGAATATAGCTTACTATGTACTTTCTAACATAATATTGTATACCCAAGTAAATATATTGAAAAAATTAAGATTTAATTTATTATGACTTCACCGCGGCAATAAATACAATATAAATTAAATATATTAAATACATATAAATTAAAAGTTAGAGGCAGTATGGGGTTCGTTATAGGTTCAACAACCGCTGAAAGGCATGTTTATATTTTAATTTAATATGGTTTGTATCTCTGATCTCTTTAATCAAAAGTCACTTAAAAAGGAAAATAATAAATAGAATTGAACTGATATGGAAAAATAATTAAATATAAAAGAAACCCAAAATAAAAAAGACTGCAATTCTAATCTCACGTTTATAGTACGGTCCACGAGTCGTGATCGCCTTGAAATTAGCTTTCATTTAAATTTGCGCTTTGTTTGCACAGGAAGAAAATAATCAAAATTAAAAAAAATTCTAAACTAGGCTAATAAGGGCAGCCACAACTCGTCGTATTATAAATATTAATATCTAAACAAAAAAAATACAAATTAAAATAAAAAATAATACAACATACCATTCTCCCAGGCCGCCTCCTTCGTCTTCAAGAGTGCCGCCAGCCCGATATTGTCTTTCGGCATCACGCGATTCAACATATTGTCGGAACCTTCGCTGTTCGCCATCGCTAATTGATTGAATTCGATGAGGTGCTCCTTTACTAGTGAAAATCTGTGGAATAGTGGAAAATAAATTTGTTAATATTGAGTTTACAAATTTTCTTAGAACATAATCAAGTAAAATTTGAAATATTAAAGTTGATAAAAGAATTTGCTTTTTTACGTCACGATATTTAAAACTAACAAGTATTTATACAAAGTAAAATATGAGAATTTCCCTATTCTGGTAACGAAGAAAGCGCGGTGTTGAGTTTAATGAAAAAATGAGTGGGACTCGAACCCATATTCGTCGCTTTTACAGTACGACGTTCGCGCTCACGCGCCACCACATCCTACTGAAATGAAATAATAACAATAACAGAAAAAAGAAAACTTACTTAGCAGATCTAAAAAAAATGGCGCATCCGTCGACGTACTTCCTCTCCGACTCGGACATGGTCTTCGCTCGAGACTTAGGCGAGAATATACCGTCATACCCATCAGACTTGAGTTCCGGCAGGAAGAAATTGTAGAACTGATCCGTTTCCACTTCCTTTTGATGATGACGAGAAAAAATATATATTTTTATATGGAAATGCATTAAATTATATAGTAAGGTTTGAAAGAGAGGATGACGATAATGTGTACCTATATGGTGGAATGACGCAATATGTCAAAGAACATTAGGAACGAACGTAACAATTGAATAAAAGGTAATTTATATTATGTAATACGTCGTAGCTTTTACACAATATAATATAAAATTATTATGTAAAATTCTTCCGTTACTGAGTGAATGACACACACTGTACAAACGAAAGTAATGGATTTAATAGATATAATTTGCCATCCAGGTAGGTTAAGAAGTGGTGTGGTTTCTGCGCATATTGTTTTAAACGAAATTATTTTATAAGAAAATCTGTCACCCCAATTATTTTACAGCAAACAATTTTGGCGTAATAAATTTTAAATGTTCACAAAGTTTATAAAATTAAAAATCATTTAGCGGACAACGCTACAACGAGGGGTTCAAAAAACAAATTAAATCCACATATTTAAGAAGGAGCAATTACTTAAATTAGTCGCGAGTACGTCGTTTTGACAGTGATGTATTAAGGTAAAAACAATAAGCATGGTTTGTTTTACAAATACCAACTTGCTATACATAATATGTACTTAAATACAAAAACTTTATACAATATAAACTTTGTTTGTATTTAAGAGTTATGTTAGCAATTATTTTGTCATAAAATCTTTACAAATCATACTGAATATTACAAATATAAAATATTTTATTAAATGCAAAAATACGATTTCTATCCTTTTTGCATTGAAATGAAATGATGAATTAACTTAAAATTTTACTACAATCCCTATATCTAATGTAGATTTAAGCATTTTTAATAGTAAAGATGAATGCATGTCCATTTTATTGTATTAAGATTTTAGAAGTATTGGAACTATAAAAACTAACCTGTAAACTGATGATATCCGCAGCATAATGCCTGATCTCATCAAGTATTCCCTTCTTCCTGTAGTCCCATTCGAGCGCCCAGCTCGGGCAGTAGCCGTACATCTGTCTTGTCGCGTACTTGTCGCATAGCACGTTGTAGCACATTACTGTAAATATACCTGAAAATAACAATAATTATTTCATGAAATGAAGCCTTAAAATGTGTATCAATTATTAAGGTAAATGTCCTCTTCTGAAATCCGTGGATATTTATATTTAAAAAAAAAACAATTAAACCGATTTTGATCAAATTTGGACTGTTACTTAAGTTGGAATATTCCTAGTTTAAATCAAAATGATCAATGCCACTATTAATTTCTGAAAAAAATTATGGACAAATATACATATACATAGGTACTAACGAAATTTAGCACATGTGCTAAAATTGAAAGCACTAATAGAACATCATACTCAAAAACTATCCATTCCAATATATTATCAAATTCCAACATATCTAACTGATAACCTAATTCTGTTGAATTCAGTTAAACATATTATCTTTCTAATCTGTATACAGCTAGCTTTTAAGTAGGTACGTAATTCTAAATGGAAGTCAATTATTACAAAGAAATAGCTAGATATATCCATGTAATAATAGAACTAAAATTTCTAAAACACATGTAAACTTCAAAAGGTTTTATCGGATTTAACTGGAATTATCTAAGTAAAGTATGAAAACGCTTTAAAGTTTCACTTTGGAGCTTACTGCATGTGACGTGAAAACAAGTGGGTATTAATCTTCAGGTCACGTTTTAATGATCAAAATGAATTTTAAGTATAGAAGCGACTAAGCTGCGTAGTTTTAACCAATTATCAATCTGGTTAACCATATAGTAAAAAATACTTGTTATTATTTATTTATTAATTAATACTCCATACATTTTCCTTTCTCGGTATTACACAAGTCACCCTCTGTCTTCTCAAACTCGTCGGAACATATCTTAATAGAAGTCCTTTTTGGCACTCTCAAAGTTTTACTTGGTGTCTTTTATAGTCCCAATCTACATATAAATTACTTTGATGCTTTTGAGGATCTATTAGAAAGGTATGCTCCGGGGCTGATCACTCCATCATAATGGGTGATTTCAACACGTGCTTGATTAAGAACGACTTCCGTACAAATCGATTAAAAAATATTATCAACAGTGCCAACTTAAATATCCTTCCTACGACCGCTACCCACTTCTTTCCTGGTTGTGCGCCATCTTTGTTAGACCTTATGATCGTATCATCAACAGAACGTGTTGCAAGCTTTGGTCAGATGTCAGCTGAAGCATTTTCGTACCACGACCTCGTCTACCTGTCATATAAAATACGTCCACCAAAATTGAAGCCGACAGTTGTGATGCGAAGATGTTTTAGCGACATCGACAACGAAAAGTTCATGAACGATCTTGCTGGTATTGACTGGGACTGCATATTTAATGCCGGTAATATCAATGACAAATTGAATATTTTTTAATTCTATTTTGACAGAGCTCTTCGATATTCACGCACCGCTCCGGCCTATTAAAATTAAACATCTCCCCGCTCCGTGGTTAACTTCAGATATCAAGGTGCTTATGTCCAAACGTAATACTGCAAAGTCTAAATACAAGAAAAATCCTACGGACGCCAATATGCAAAGGTACAAAACACTACGGAACCGATGTAACAAGACTTGCAGAGACGCACGTCGTAATTTTATTCTCTCGTCAATTAACAATAGCAATCCTGCAAAAACTTGGAAATTCCTGAACGCGATGGGAATAGGGAACCGGCGTTCCAGTGACTCGGCTACCTTAAACAACTGCACGGATTTAGACTCGCTGAATAAATTCTTTACAGCTGTCAATGTATTGGATAATAGCACTAAAGTAAAAACTCTATACTCCTTGTCACTACAATCTAATCCTGCAATCAAACCCTTCCTTTTCTCTCCTACTTCACAAGCAGAGGTTCGCAAGCATGTGTTGTCAATTAAATCTGACGCTACTGGCTATGATGATATTAGTCGACGGATGATCCTCCTTACACTTAATTCAATTCTTCCTGTCCTGTGTCATATTTATAACTTTTCCCTTTCCTATAATGAATTCCCTGATGCCTGGCGTCATGCAATTGTGATCCCAATACCTAAAGTACCAAACCCAGCATCCTTCTCAAGCTATCGCCCTATTTCCTTACTACCTTTCCTATCTAAGGTTCTTGAACGCATTGTGCATGACCAAATCTATCTTTTCCTACACAACAATAACATACTGTCTCCTTTCCAATCTGGTTTCCGTCCTGGGCATAGCACAGTTACAGCTCTTAACAAAGTCTGTGACGATATTAGATACGGTTTTGAACATCAGCAAGTGACTTTACTTGTTCTGTTAGACTTCTCTAATGCATTTAACACAGTTGACTTCGATGTTCTATTAGCAATTTTAAAATCTATTAACTTCTCCTCGAAAGCTACTGAATGGTTTTCCTCTTACCTTCACGGACGCAGACAAAGCATCAAGCTTGACGGAAAAGTTTCATCAACATGTAGTATTAACGCCGGCGTCCCACAAGGTAGTGTATTATCACCGTTACTCTTTTCCATTTTCATTAACACTCTCACTCAACACATATCGTCTTCGTACCACCTCTACGCCGATGACTTGCAAATTTACACAACTGCAGCTATAAGCGATATACCTAATGCAGTTAATAAAATAAATTCAGATTTACAAATTATTAGTGCCTGGAGTAAATCGTTTGGACTTGCTATCAATCCCAGCAAGTCTCAGGTGTGTATGTTTGGTAGCTCCAACCAACTGTCTAAATTACGTTCTCCCTTACCCTCAATTTTATATGATAATGTTTGCTTGGAGGTTAGTGAGAGTGTTAAGAATCTGGGAATCAGGATGGACGGTGCTTTTTGCTGGTCGCCTCACGTATCAGAGCTTAGTCGGAAGGTCTTTTGTTCCATAGGTAGATTGAGAGGGTGGAAGAACATTTTACCGATAAAGACTAAAATCTCTCTGGCCCACGCTCTCCTTCTACCTATCCTAGACTATGCAGATTCGTGCTACTTAAATCTGTCCCAGCAACTACTAAATAAACTAGAGCGTCTGCAAAATCTTATAATTCGATTTATTTTTGGGTTAAGGAAACATGACCATGTGTCTCAGTACCGAAGTCAACTTAAATGGTTGTCAATAGAATATAGGCGTAACTTGCATGCTCTCACTCTCCTTTATGGCATCCTTTTCAATCCTGTTACTCCATCATACCTCAAGGAGCGCTTTAAGTTTCTGGGGTCCGATATCCTACATTCCCAAAACCTCCGTTCCCGCCATAACCATATCCTTGAAATTCCTTTATGCCGCACCAAATGCTATAGTGACTCTTTTACTGTTAAAACGGTAAAACTATGGAATGAGCTGCCACTGGAAGTAAGACGGTCCCAGTCGATTGGGCTATTTAAACGACGCCTTAAACAGTACTATCTTCAACTTAATCTTTAAAAGGACAATATTATAAGAGTATGTATATTTATCTTTAATTGTTTATTTATGTATTTATATATATATGTATGTATTTATTTATGTATGAATGTTATGTTTGTTTATACATATGTATATATAAAGCTATTTGGTATTCGCTAT